>NDXB01010357.1:27645-45067 GCA_002631895.1 Agapornis roseicollis
TTTTTTTTTTTTTTTTGTCCTTTTTCAAAGGCACTCAGATGTAAAACTCTGGGTAATATCCTTCCAGTTATGGCATCTGGCTTCTTGGCAGCCTCTTTGAGAAGTTGGCAGGCTTGGTGTTGCCTTTAAATCCAAAACTAGATCTCTGGTAATTTTTTAAAGATGCTTTCTCCTTCTGCTTGTCATTTTTGCTTGCCTTACCTTTGATTTGGAGGAATTCATGCATTATTGATCATTTAAGTCTGCAGTGCCTGCCCAGTTTACCATGCTAGCCAGAATCCTATGGTAAAGAGATTTGTTAATGGTTTAAAGATGGGCACATATATCTATTTTAAAGTGGCCTCCAACTCTGTGCAAGAATGTTTTGTCTTTTTTTTCTGAGTGAATCAGGAATAAAGTCCACTGGACTAACATGGTCTGAATGCTGTGTTTCAGTAGCTTCTTCATCATTACAGTAACACTCAGGTCTGTATTTTTGGTTTATTTCCGAAGATAATGTAATAGCTTTAGCAAAAACCCTGTTTGTGTAGGGAATATTTGAATGCATCCATTTTTCAGAGATTTTCCACCCTCCCTCCCCCCACCTCCCACTCCCCCCCTTAATCTTTTTCTTGCCATTTCTTTTGGCTTTCAGGATCCCTGTGGGGAGCTGAATCCAGCATAGCACAGTTTCACCCCGGTCTCAGAGAGAGAAGGGCTTTAGGTCTGTGATACATCCTTTTCTGCCCAGGGAGAAATATTCCCATGCTGAGGTCAGTCCTAATTGAAGCCTTTTGCACAACAGCAGCAGGAGCAAGCACCAGGCAGGCTCCCTAGGCAGCAGCGTGCCTTTCAGAGAGTGTCAGATCACAGGCATGGCTTAATGGAGTTGTCGCTTATCCATCAGCCCTGAATTGAGGATGAGTGCATTTCCCTTTCACTTTTTGTGCCTGGGATGCTGGGTTAGAATATTACTACTTTCTACTAGGAGTAATAAAGAACATATGACTCTACCATATTTTATCTGGCTGTTTGCAGTGGTGGGTTTCCACTGAATGCAATACCTTTGGAACATTTGTTTCTTCTTTTGGAAAAAACCAGTCACATCTCAATCTCATTTTTTTTAGGGGCAAGAGGAAGGGGATAAGAAAAGTGTAAATGCAGTGGACTATATTCAGCTGTTTCCCATCTGTACCAGCAAAGCAGAGTGCCTGGCTGGCTGGGCAGAGCTGGGACTGATGCGCTGCTTCCCATTAACTGAGCCTGAGTAAAATTGCCTGGTGAATGTGGGCTAAAAGCAATCAAAACCCTCTGATCTGGGCCAGCATTGCAAGCACTGAAGACAATACCAGGCTTTCTATGATTTGTTTTTGGTGTCAAAATATGTTGTGATGGAGAAAAAATATAGACCAGGATGAATATTTGCTTGGAAAAGCAATATCATTTCTCTTAGTCCATTGTTGCATGTAAGAAAACCCTTTTCAGGGAATCCATAGTGAGCAAGCATAAAAAAAGCCAGGCCATGGTTACAACCAGGTATATTTCAGAGGGAAAATATTAGAATGAATCAATATATTTCTCTTATGAACTAAGATACTTTTGAAGCCTGCTTAATTTAACACCTACAGGCCCCTTTTTAGAAGGCATACATCTGCTTTGCATGTATACCCTAGCACTTGGGTTTATTGCTGTATATAATGTAATGACCATGCAAGTACATGTATGACCAACATTACAAGGCCAGGCTTGAAGAGACTTTGAGCAACCTGGTCTAGTGGAAGGTGTCCCTGCCCATGGCATGGGGTTTGGAACTAGATCTTTAAGGTCGCTTCCAACCAAAACTGTTCCATGATTCTGTGTATTTCTGACTTCAACAATATAATGCAAAAAGCATTATTTCAGTTCTAATTGATCATGCCTCTTCCCTGCTGTTGCAAAGAGAGTAGCTTGATTACAGAGTCAGTAACAACATACCATGGTCAACTTTTCCTGACAATGTCTCAACAAAGATAACTAAGTCCATCTCATCAGTTTCTTATTTGGAAAAAAGCCCTCAACATGTATAGTAATCAAAGTTTTCAGAAAGCAGAGATAATCAAAGCCAAGATGCTTGAGGAAAGGCCAGAAGTTGCTTGTGTATGGGCTTGATTATGTTACAAAACACTAATTTCTCCATTTTAATTATTGACTTCATAATAAAGGCACTGTTCAGAAATTTTGACTAATTGCATTCATTTTCATTTCCCATTTCTTTTAATTAGTTATGACTCAGACTTGATTTGTTATCCTACACTTCATTATTAAAGATATTAGAAATTGCCAGTGCATTTCATGTAACCTCCCTTTCCCTGCACCTCACACGTAAATAGAAGAGAAGGTGCTATTAATGAAAGGTCAGAGATGGGGTCCATTAAGTCAGCCTTTGTTATCAGCACCCACGCAGGGTAGATGAAGGCAATGCCAGAAGAGGGGAGGCACTAAATATGTGAAGTCAGTCTGTATACCTTGAAGGGTGTTAAACCCCTACACGGACACACTTGGTGCATCCTCAAAGTGATCTTACATCAGTACAGTTGATCCCTTTTCCTTTTGGAGGGAGGATAAGCTGCCTTAATATATGTTCATCTGACTGGGACCTGACTTCATTCCCTCAGTTGATTTGCCTTTGACTTTCCTGAGGACCCCTGTGAAGACAAATCTTCAATTGCAGCAGTATTTCTCTCCTCTTAACCTAAAAAATAATTGCCTCAGCTGAGATATGTCTCTGTTAGCTTTTTTTAAATGCTGACTTTTTAATAGCAGCTTTTCCTGAATTACATCAGCCTTTCTATTTATACGCTGTCTTCTGTGTTGCAGTAGATTAGAAGGTAGGTCTGTGATCTTTGGCCACACAACATACTGGCTTAATTCTTATTAGAAGTTCAGATTTTCATCATTCTTGTTACACTCCACGTGTTAAAGAGGAATTTAACCAGGACTGAATTTCCTTCCTGGTGGAAGGTTTAAAATGCGGCCCAAGCAGTAAGAAGTGTCGTGATCTAAATTCATGTATTTGATCACAATAGGTAGCATTGCTGATACACTGAGTTCATGATTCCACAGGCAATGTTTGCCAATGTTTGGGAAGCTATAGCCCTATTGTAGCCACCTTGACAGCATCAGCTGCACTTTTGGTGTCACGCAACTACTATGCTCATGCAGTGACAGTGAGATAGTATAAATTCATTAATCTTGATAGCAGAGCGCTTTATGATGTAGAACTCGTTAGGGTTTCCGCCTGACTTGTACAATTATATCTTCAGATTTATATTTCAAAGTACAGAATTTTGTTATCAATACTGAAATTATGTTATTTGAAAGCAACAGTATATGTACTACCTGCCAATATAATTTCCATAGATTAGGAGCAGCAACTGTCAATTAAAAACATAACTCTTCTGCGTTTTTGTGTTTGTTTTTTTAATCCTTACTTCAGGTTTTGAATATAATACTAGGAATGAGCTTCAGAGAAGTAATTTGTAAAGTTTTTTTATGGTTCTTTTTAATCTGTGAGAATGGACAGATAATACAACTTTCGCTGGAAAAACTACTCAAAGAGTCATAATTGTAAAGGATAAAGACATTAACATTTTGTTTCTAAGAAGTGTAAATTGCACTTGATTTGCAAATTTATAAAGCACTGTGTAATACGTAAGACTAGCTCTAGGTATCAGTGGATGAGTATCAGAGGTAGATTCATATTGTGTGGATAACTGAATGAGCTGAATGCTTATCTTTGTATCGATTCTGATTTTATGAATGCTAAAGACAGCTCTCCATGTCACTGGTTTAAAATCTTCAATTAAAACGGTTGGTCTTATTGTTTAAATAAATGCCATTCTGGTAATCTGCAATTACTGAGTAAGCATTAGCAAAAATGGGAGAAAGCAGTGAGGTCACATAGAAAGTGATATCCAGTCACCATATGTATTTATTAGTGTCACCTATGAAATTTATGAGGCAAAGTAGTGCTGAAAGAATTTGCTGTCTTTCTAAGCAATGCTCATTTGAGGAATCGCCTAAGATAAATGGGTTTGGCTAATTGAATCATACACTTTCATAGTGCGCTAGATATAAAAGTAGACTTGGAAATAAATATAATTAAAGTAAACATGCCCTCTTAATTAGTAATTGTTTCTGCTGTTTTAAGCAAATTTCAGTGGCACAAAGTAACTGTTCCAGTGTAAACCTAATAATGGAGGCTGTAATAACAGGTGTAAATTAACACAATAGAAAACATTTACAATGTAACAATCTAAATTAAAAATGACATTAACAAGTCTGATTTTTAAAAAGCTGTATAATTAACATTTATTCAACCCCTGACAAATTAGTGCAATACAAATACAGGGTGATTTTATTTATAGCTTGTAACATTTTTCATGCTTTATTTTTGTTAAACAGTAAATGAAGCAAATGTGGTTCATTTTTCAATAGCATGTCATATAAGGGCACCAACAAAGGAAAGGCAAAGAAAAAGAAAAAGTGATGATATTTACCCAAAGACATTCTTTTTGGAAAAATATATGCAGGAATACATAACAATATCACCCCAGTCACTGTAGAAATATACCCATTGTGAATGGTTTAAGTTTGGTGGAATGCAAGTACAAATAGAATGCTATCTATTGTACAATAAAATACTTTGATTCCCCCAAATGCATCCTCAGATAAACGTAATGTACTAAGTGCTTAGCACTGATGTTGTCTCTATGGTAAATATTGGCAATAGTATTTTCTTTTTATTATGAACTTAATAGAATGCCATGAACAAAAACATTTAAACCAGTTTAAAAAATATAAAAAATAAAAAACGAACAAACAAACAAAAAAACCAAAAAACCCCCGTGTAACTTAATTTGTGACAAAATATACAATAATTTTCACATTATAGAAAATGTCTCATCAGGTCCCAAAATAGAGTATAATATATCTGCACTATAGAAACACCTTGTTTTCCTCTTTATTCATTTTTTTCTAAACCTGTAAGAGTAAAAAAAGGTTTTCCAGGAACCGCCAAAGGAGTTGTTGTTCAGTTACAATTTTTTTTCAGTTTGCCTATTGAAAGAAAATCAGCATTGTTTATTTTTTATATGATGCCTTCTGATGATCAGGGGACTGGAGCATCTCCCATACGAAGACAGGCTGGGAAAGTTGGGACTGTTCAGCCTGGAGAAAAGAAGACTGCATGGAGACCTCATAGCAGCCTTCCAGTATCTAAAGGGGGCCTATAGGGATGCTGGGGAGGGACTCTTCATTAGGGACTGTAGTGACAGGACAAGGGGTAACGGGTTCAAACTTAAACAGGAGAGGTTTAGATTGGATATAAGGAAGAAATTCTTTCCTGTTAGGGTGGTGAGATGCTGGAATGGGTTGCCCAGGGAGGTTGTGAGTGCTCCATCCCTGGCAGTGTTCAAGCCCAGATTGGATGAAGCCTTGTGTGACATGGTTTAGTGTGAGGTGTCCCTGCTTATGGCAGGGGTGTTGGAACTGGATGATCTTAAGGTTCTTTCCAACCCTAACTATTCTATGATTCTATGATGTGTCAAAAATTGCAACACATGGTAAGAGAATTCAAATATCATGACTTTGTATTCCAAAAGCGAATCTGTTAGACTGTATTCACCTCATAGTTGCAAATCCTGAGAGAAAGTGAAAAAGTATTCCATTTAGTGTACAGTCCTCAGTCCAAAGATCAGCTTTTGAGGCAGTTAGCTTCTTGCCAACCACTGTTTTCAACCACATATCCAAAGTCCACACTGATGAGAATCTTATTGAGTTAGCTTTGTATGGTCAATGCTTAGTGTTTAGTCTTATATACGTACAGTTGGGCATAATTAAGTTCTTTTTCAAGTCTTATGCAAAATAAATTCAAATAGCAGCCTTGATGTGTAGAATTGTGCCACTCACATCCCCTGAAGATGTCAGGAGTCTGAGCTTCGTGACTGAGGGAACAGTTGTGATGTTTCATCACAAAATGATCTTGCTCACTTTTTGCATTTCCTGCTGTAAAATAAGACTCAGATCAGATCTTTTTGTGCACCACAGAGTTTCAGGGATCAAAAATAAATTTCTAATAGCAAATTTAAGCTGCCATGAGTAGCACCCCTTCTGGAATTTTTAGTGTCAGAGAATTTTTCAAGCTTTTGATCACCAATGCAAAATATTTTAGAAAAGCTCCATTTGTTTGGGTTTGGGGTTGGTTTTTTGTGGGGGTTTTTTTGTGTGGTTTTCTTTTTTGTTTTGTTTTGTTTTGTTTTGTTTTTTGCATGTGTCCCTTTGCATGCCCCTCATGCCCCTGTAGCAGCTAAGCACACTGGATTTGGAGACGGTGGAAAAGACATTACTGCTCTCTCACATCTTACAGATCAGTTTCTAACTCCAGTGACTGAAGAAAGGAAAAAAATTCTCTGTCCTTTTGCCCATATATTAAAAAAATCACAACCAAAAAAACTATTCCAAATGCTAGGCTGGAAGAAGCAGCAGGAAAAGCATGCCTATGGCAGCCTGATAGCTAGGAGTCTAACCTTTATAGTACATATGAGTCCCTCAAGATAGTAGAGCAGTTGCATAGGGACTTCCATAGGTCCCTTGCCCGGAAGTAATCGGTATTTGATGCATGTTCCTCTCAGAAAGATATCTTCATTGTAGGGCAGAATTAGTTTTCGGTATGTGCCAACATGCAGGTACTCATGGAGGAGGAGCATCCTACCCAATAAGGCACTGTTGCTCATCTGGAAGAAGGGAAGAGTGTTGTTTAGTTTGGTGGATGAAGATATCCTGTTCTTATTTATTTTGTGTATTAAACCTTGCTGGGAAGGAACAAACTTAACAATAGCTGTCTGCTGGTGGGGACAGGATCAGGGGGAGTACCAACCAACCTGTTCTGAAATAAAGCAGCTATGAAGGAGGCTGTGGAGCCAGTGTCTTCCAGCCCTTCCTTTTTAAGTTAGATAGCATTTCTAAAATCATATCTAAATCTGCTCTGCTGCAAATTAAGTCATGTGATCTAGCAGACAGAGAGCACAATTCATCACTGTCTGCTGTGCAACAAGTTTTTATAGGTGGGAAGATCATTATCACATGTCCCCCAGTCTTCTCTTTTTTAAATCAGACAAACCCTATTTGTCCTTTTTCATACCTCACTCCTTTATCCATCTGTCTTTTCTCTTCTGGGCTACACCACCTCTTTCCTACACCAGAGATTCCCCAGGCCAATGCATGCATCTTCTCACTACCCAGCTGCCAGTCAGTTTGGGACGAAGTTTGTTACAAAAGATACAGAGATAACAGAAACAGAGTGGAAGGAAGACCTGGAGGATAGGAGATGTTTTGTGTTGGGTTGTGGTTTGTAGCTTGGATTGCTAAAATGGGACCCAAATAGAACCATGAATCGTTCAGCTGGTTCTTCCACTGCAGGATACTTGCTGGGTCGTATCAGGTTCAGGGAGCCTGCTGCCTTACACCTCCTCCCAAAAACTGATGTAGCTTTACATGCCTGTTGTATTTCAACTGTAAGTTCTGTGTGGCTTTGAAGCTGCATCACAGAGAGATTGCTCCCCCCTTACAAGCTTTCATGACTAGGCTATGCAATACGGTGGTTTCCATATTGGAAGTGGGAGGCTGTTGACTTTAGAAAGTTCTTTCCTCTCTGGCTTCAGACAATCAAATGACTTTTTAGGGTCACACGCTTTCACATGCATTTGAGCAGAGTAGATTCATTAAGGGAGATGAAGTCACGGAATTTCTGTTTTGTTTCATTTGGCCCTGGGGAGACACACCAAGCAATATGGTTCTTCTTCTTTGTGTATACAGAATGAGATATGTCACAAGATGGTAAACATAGGCTTTTAAATTGTTAAAGAACAGATTAATATGAAATTAATACGTTTAAATAATATTATCTTCAGCTTGATACCTATATCTACCCGAGTAATCAATTCCTTTTAATGTAGTACGTTATTCCTTTCATGGTTTCTTTAGTGAGATTTTAATAATGTTTTTGGCTTCTGGTTTTGGGGTGGGTTTGGTTTTTGGTGTGTTGTTTTGTTTTTTTTTCTTTATGGTATGTCGTTAGTATCAAATTAGGTAGGCTTGGTATTACCACGACAGCAACAGCAAAATGTTCTTCAGGATTATGTAAAAGCTCAGAAACCTTTGACAAACCTTTGTCATTGAGTTACTAAGATATAAGTTTGGTTCACAGCAAACCAGAACATGGGTATTAAAATTATTTCACACTTTTCCAAGAAACAGTCCCAAATTTAAATCTGAACTAATTCACTGAGCTTATTTTCTTTTATTTGTATTAAAAATCCCCAAACAAATTAAACCAACCCAAAACAAAACCCAACCAAAAAAACCTCAGTAGAATACGTTTACATAAGCCCTCTGCTTTCCATTACCTGGAATGAAATAATTCTCTACCATCTCCTTTTTTACTGAGAAGCTTTATCAGTATTGCTGCTTAGGAAATTTTAAGAAAGGCTAAATGTAGTAGCAGTTTTCTGGTTAGCACGGCATGCTAGCAGCAAAATATTCTCTTGCTAATAACAGCTTCTGTTTATTTTTTGCACTGGGGTATTCCAGTTACCAAGTGTGAACTATACTGTGCTTTGTTTGGATTCAAATAAAAATCAAGTTCACCAGCAGCAGTCTAGTTTCATGATCTCTCCCACCCTCATCCATGTAATTTTTCCCCACAGTAGGCCCATCCAGCAGGATTGGGAGGGGACAGCAAGCAGCTCTTTCACCTTTCTGTTCAGTGTTATTTCAGGTTTCTGCCAGCAAGTAACACTGATGGAGTAACGCCACCGCTCACTTGTCTTACAGCCCACTTCAGGAACACCACCTTTCAGACATGCAGAGATGTTGCCAGCTTTTGATGGGAAAAAAAATGTGCTGTTTGATCTTCCAGAGTCATCCTGTGTCTTTAAAATGTTAAAAGCCTCCCATGAGGTGCAAAGGTTACATCTTAACAAGAATGTGGTTATCTACTGAGGGGGTTTTGATTGTCAACACTTTTAAGACTAGAGAGCCTGATAGTATGTGGGTAGCTAAATCCAAACTATATGGTTAGCGTTCTTCTGAGTGCTGGATTTTTAGCAATGTGAACATGAGTTTCACTAAACTTCATGGATAGTGGTAAGCTCAGAGCTTGCCTTGTCTTCAAAATCCTAACCATTCCAATCCTGTCCCATCCCCAAATGTCTCTGGGATCTTAGGCTGATAATCTGCCAATACAATGGGTTCCTCTGCATGCATTTGTTTTTTATTGTCCATTGCAGAAAATCTCCTATCTTCAGCATCACCATTTTGTTGGCTTTTCTGAGCTGGAAAATCAGAGGATTTTGTTGTTGGGTTTTTTCATGTGTGTTTAACTCCTTTTGACTATGTTTAGTATCTTAGTGAAACATCAGAATATGAAATTCTGACTTTTTTTATGCACAACCTGTCAGAGAAGGAATTTAGTCCTCCTGAGTTGTTCCTGAGAAGCCAGCTTTGTTAGCCTTCCTTGGAAGACACATAAATTTGATGTTCTTGAGTGCTGGAATGAGAGAAGGTCAAAATGAAGTCCAATATATTGGAACAATAGCAACAAAACAACAGCAGCAAAAATGACCCAGACATTTCTAAGCTTCCTAGCATAATAAAAGGGGATCTTGGCTGTGAAAGATTCAAATAGAAATGTTATAGACATCTCCCAGAGCTGTGCTTTTAGAATAATATGAACAATGTAGATCCCTTGTCATGCTATTTCAACAGTATATAGAATTGAGATAACTCTTACTTCTGTCAGAATGAAACACTGAATAATTATACACCTTACACTGTACAGGTAAATGATATCTTTATTTACTGTGACGGAATACGCATTTATGAACTCAGACTTCAAATTAAGTATACAGTGAAAGAGTACATTTCTCTCATAAGCTTTTGCTGTTGATAAAGCTAAAATTGGCTGAGAAAAAGTAGTCAAGAGTGAGGCAGCTGATAAAGAGTGAGAGGACAATGTATCCAACTTCATCAGGTTGAGCTGGACTTCCCCACTTCAGACTGAAACCAGGCTGATCCCCTCCAGCAGATAGCATCTACCTCTCTGGCACAGTCCCTGCACAAGCATCTCTGGAATGGCAACCGTTAAAGGTTCTGGGTAATCTTTTGTATCATTTCCTTCAGGTTTGGAAATATTTAAAGAATTTTTAACCTACTTTGAAATGAAGCACTCAAACAGTAAAGCTGTTTCTGCAAGTTAAGCTACAGGAGCTTATTTTGCACTTTGTTATGTTTTGGGGTTTGCATTCCTGGCATGGTACATTTGGTTTGGATTTGTGGCATGGCTGTGTCACCACCACTCTTCTTAAGCAGTAGCAGAGCATCAAGGGAGGCACAAAATCCACCACCAACAACAAGATATGGTTGTTTCAAATGTTTGGGAGTTTTTCCTATAAAGAGAGACAAAATACCTCACTTTCCATTGCATGTGACTTAAAGAAGAGAATGCATGGGTGCTTCTCTGTGCAGCTCTGACAGTGAGCAGCAAGAGTTATGATATAGTCATCTTTGTAGGCAGACTGAATTGAGACTAGCATGTGTGTGAACTTTACATGAATTACAGCAGTCATGGGGTATAAAAGTTTTAACTTTTTCATCATTTTAACACATGTATTTTTGTTCATGTATGAACATAAATTGCTCTTTTATGCTGGTATGCATGGTTTTGGTTAACTTCTCTTCCTAATTTGGATTGCATATCCCTTGACAGAGCCATACAGGGCAAGCAAGATGTAATGAGTAAGAAAGTAAGAGTCATATGGTTTGTGTATAGTGCACTTTTCTTGTGCAGGTGACAAGTATATTGTTATTTGGTCAAGAACAAACCTCAGGTCTAGTTCTCCATTTTCAGAAAAAACTGGGGAGACATTTGCATTTTGCTGCAGTTTAATAGCTTTTAAAGAAGCTAGCTACCTGTATGGTGCAATGAAATATGTTTAGCTAGCAGTATTTTCTTGTGAAATTAGAGTGAAGAATCCCCTATATAAGCATTTTTTCATTGTCTGAAGCTTAAAGTTGTATATGAGCCACAACTTTCTTAAGTTCTTGAACCCAGACTTCTTACAACGCTCCTTCTTGTTCTGTGAAATCAAGCTGTTTATTTAGGTGCTAGGTAGGTAGATAGATTATATTCAGGTTTATATATATATAGTTATATGTAAAAAAATACATACTTTTATGTAAATATATATATCTCATTCAATTTTCTATTGTTCTAGCTCAGTTGTGCAGAATGAAGATGGAACCTCATAATTCTCCATAATAGTGTTATTTTATGCTTACAGAATGTGATACAAACAAACTATTGCTAAGAACAATTATGATTTATTTGTATAGTATGCTGCATTTCACCTGTTCATATGAACAAAAGCAGATTTTAGTGAATTTATTATTTGGGCATTTATAGTGGCTAGGTTGTTTTGATTTTTTAATCTGTTGTCATAGGGTTTAACTGCTTTAGTTGCTCCAAATTTGTTTTTATCATGTAGACATGCTAACATACAACTGTTTAAAACTCAGTTCAACTTTACCTGTATGTAGTGATAGTTTCCGTATAATATATAAATTGCTATAGTGAGGTCTCCATCTATCCATAAAATGTAAAGGAAAGATAAATTAAAACAGGGCATCTCAAAACATCTAGATTCTATTTCATGTATTTCTACAGAAAGCAAACTCAGTGGCTGGATGCTGAATATCCCCAGAAGTGTTTTTCTGTGAATAAGTAAAAGCTGATAACTTATGCACTGACTTGTTAATATTTTTTTCCACAGTGAGGCTGTTGTGTGGTTTCCATAATGCTGTAAATCATGATTAAACACATAAAAAAGATTGTCACCCAAGATCCATTTTAAGCCAAGTGAAACATAATACAATATAAAATTTACATCATTTTCTTGATTAACCCTGATGAACCTTTGGTCATTATCCATTATGGTAAGAGTAGATTGGAAATGTTGCTTTGTTAAAAAAATATGTATAGACGTTTTCATGAGTCATAGATTTGATGGTTATTAACCGCTGACACATTCATAATGAAATACTGTACTTTGGCATTCTGTGAAAGTACAATACTACATAAGGCTTCAGGCCTGTGTCCTGTGCTTCAGTGCTGTGTTTTGGTGCCCTTTGGATGTCAGATAATTTTGAACATTGCTCTAAAACCAAGTGCACAGAATATAAATATAGGCAAGAATTTTCACAACCGTTACATTTAGGTACCGAATCTTGATGTGTCTTTCACTCACATTTCACAGGGATTCTTAGTTGCACCAAAATCATTTAACAACTGAAATTAAAAGTACTTGTCTTTGTCATCCATGGAAGTCTGTACAGTTTTGCTACTTTTGCTACTGTGGCAGGAATATTTTCTAATTGAAACTGTTATCTCTGTAGGGGCAAAGTGCTCTTAGGTCTGGCCTTAATGATTCATTACAATCTTTGCTTTTCCTACTTTAAGTCAAGTTGCACCAAGGTGAACTGCATGATAATGTTTTCTACCAGTTACAGAGCTTTCAATTTCTATATGCTATGTGAAGTATACCTCAGTGTACTTCTCAGTCCTGCAATTAGCTGTGGATAAATGGATCACTGTTGAGAGCCCCATGGAAAGAATAGGCTATTTAAGTTGCTAGAAAAAAATGGAAGCAAGGAAGTATTTTGGGGTTTGTTTTTTTTTGGATTTTTTGGCTTTGTTTTATTTTGTTGGTTTTTTATTCTTTTTTTCCCTGAAAAAGACATTCTTTTTCAAGAAAAATATCATAGAACCAAAACATACTTTTTCACAATTTTCAGGATAATTGTTTTAAATTGTTTTGCTACTGAAACTAGCNGGATTTTTTGGCTTTGTTTTATTTTGTTGGTTTTTTATTCTTTTTTCCCTGAAAAAGACATTCTTTTTCAAGAAAAATATCATAGAACCAAAACATACTTTTTCACAATTTTCAGGATAATTGTTTTAAATTGTTTTGCTACTGAAACTAGCACTAGAAATTTTTATTGACTGAATTCCAGTTTTCAACAAACCCATCAGTAAAAATCTCAACAAACATTTTGAATAAAGTATTAAACACATGCTGCAAGATGCCAAATAGATTTGTTAAAGGCCAGATTTTAAAAGGTTCAGAATATCTGTATAAATAATACAGCGTTAGGAGTAAATTCAGTTTATTGCAACATTTGGTCTGTAAACTCTTCAGAGTATGCCCCAGAACTATATGAATTATAGAATCATAGAATCATAGAATAGTTAGCGTTGGAAAGGACCTTAAGATCATCTAGTTCCAACAACTCTGACATAAGCAGGGACACCTCACACTAAACCATGCCACCCCCAAGGCTTCGTCCAACCTGGCCTTGAACACCACCGGGGATGGAGCACTCACAACCTCCCTGGGCAACCCTAAGTGCCTCACCACCCTAACAGGAAAGAATTTCTTCCTTATATTCAATCTAAACCTCTCCTGTTTATGTTTGAACCCGTTACCCCTTGTCCTGTCACTACAGTCCCTAATTAAGAGTCCCTCCCCAGCATCCCTATAGGCCTCCTTCAGATACTGGAAGGCTGCTAAGAGGTCTCCAAGCAGCCTTCTCTTCTCCAGGCTGAACAACCCCAACTTTCTCAGCCTGTCTTCGTATGGGAGATGCTCCAGTCCCTTCATGAAACTTGTGGCCCTCCTCTGGACTTGTTCCAACAGTTCCATGTCCTTTTTATGTTGAGAGCACCAGAACTGCATGTGCAGTTCCTCTACAGAGATGGGCTGGATGGCTGTTCATAAAAAATGATATCTTTTTTCTTTTTTTTTACTAATTATGACTATAAGGAGCCTGAACAAGAAGTTTCAAGGAAAAAAACCTCACACTGCCATGGCAGATGATAACCGGAATGGTTTCCCATGCAGAAGGATGCCATGGAAAGCAGAAATCATTGTGGAGAAAAACAGACAAGTGGGGCATTGTGTCTGGTATCTCTGGCAGGGAAGCAACATAAGAAGAAAACTCGGTCAGATATAGGCATCACTAAGTTAGGTAAGGCCTCGTGTAACAGCCCAGGGAATTCAGCAATGTTCAATTAGGCAGAAAAAAAGATTCCTAAATTGATCTCCTCAGCTGTTGTATTTTTGAATTACAACATAAAAGTAACATTAACAAAATCAAATGAAAGGGCTTCACTATGCTTTGGCTGGTTTGTGCTCTTCAGTCTTGATTTCTTTTTCTTTCCCCCTGAAAAATATGGATGAGGATACAAAAGGAGATGATTTCCTCTGTCGCATCTACATTATCTGTTTCTTGACAGCTAAGATCTCCATTTCATTTCTGAAGGTTTTAAATACTGTTTTGGATTGTGAAGAAAAAGAAATGCTTATTCCAGGTGTAAGATTATAAATAGTGGTGAATTTTTAACTTGTGAATATACTTTCAAACAATACGTTGTTAATGCAGCACAAAATTAAAATTAAAAGTAATAGTAATGTCAAGTTTCTAGCTTGGCTTACTATCATTGTTAGATCTTCATCCATCTTTGTTATTTTTGCTAGCAATTTTAGGATTACGAAAAGAAAGCACCAGCACTTAATAGCAAAAAGAAAATGCTAAGGTGTTGATTATAGGATTACCCATTAATACTCAATGGTCAGATTTTTGATATCTACACATAATGTAGGTATGGACTGGTATTTTTTTACCATATGATGAAGTTCTTTTCCCTGAAACAAACAAACCAACAAATCTTGAATTATGTCTCAATTTCTCCCATAAAGCAAAACTTCACTGAGGGAGGCAAATGTGAAAATGTGCAATGTTTTCTCTGTCACAGGGCTGGAAGAGGTGCTCTTGTACAAGCAGGTGTTGAACTAAATTGGATTTTTTTTTGTAATGTTCCTTTGTTGTGGTGTTTACAGCTCTGACTCAACAACCTAGATCCCAGTCTCAATTGCAGCCCTAGGTTTTCTCAGTATTTCAAAACATGTTTAAAATTCAGTCAGGTTGCATGCAAAGTGTTCACATTCTGTGAATGTCAGGTGTGAGTGCCTATAATATAATAACTGTACCCACAATTAAGCTTTCCTTGCTTCCTTCCAGTTGTCCATTGTGAGCCCTCTGAAGACCTGCCTTGAATGCTAAGATACTGATTTTGCAGATAGGATATGTGCATGTATATATGCGTATATACATATATATATGTACGTATGTGCATATCTACATATGCATTTGTTTGGTGGATATGATATATCTGCCCCTGAAAATATAGCTCCCCGTTTTTGACTCAGAATTTCCAGGCAGATAATTAAAGCAATCTCACACCTTCTAGCGCACAGCTGCCACCGTGCAAGCGGCCGGCCCAGTGCAGCTCTCCCGATCATATTCATGTTTGGACGGTAGTGTTTCATGGCTAATACAAATCATAAACAGGCTGTAAAAGCTGAAGCATCAATGAATCCTAGCTTTGAAATTGCTGGAAGCTAAAGTTTTAAAACTGATACTGCAAAGTGAAAAATGAAATTTAACCAGGCATTTTGGTGAAGGAAAAATAATTTATTGGATGTAAGATGAAAAGCTGTGAGAGTAAACATCAATCTCATCTTAGACACATGTCATTGATTGATGTTTGCTCTGTGCTGCTGCCTGGAGGTAAACTCTTTGAAATAGCAAAGTAGGTACTTTATCTGTCTGTGGGTAGGAGCACAGTTTGTTAAGTTACTGCTTTTTTGAGACCCTGCTACATCTTTATGTTCAATCAAAGTGAAACAGTAAATCAGAGTAATTGCTTTACCCCATGGCATTTCTGTTTGTAAATGGGAAAAAATACTGTAAAAATTCTCAAATTAACTTCTGCTGTTTAAGCTAGATAAAGTCTAAAAAAATCAGTTGAAACCTGGAAAGGTATTTTACTGATTATGCCACTTGTTCATCAAAGGCAACCCCTTTGTTATAATTGAACTAATAGTTCAGATGTTGTTAGGGAAAACATTTAATGCCCAAAAATGTAAGGTTGCCATCTCTGAAAGCTCTCCATAACCCATTAGTAATGAGATCCCAAACAGGCATCATTTATACTTAGCTGGAAATGGAACTTATACCAAGAAATTGGCCAGCAAAAACCATGGACACAAACAGTGAACTAGAAAACAGGCATTAAATGATAGCACTTCCATGTTAAACACAGCAATTCAGCAAGCAAAATGACCTGAATTGTTGTAATTAAGTTGTCAAAATTAAGACTCTTTTCTAAAAAAATGTCTGGAGCTATTGGTTTTACAAGGTCCCAGGCTGATTAGTCCTTTTGTGTTTTAAATTATTGCAGAATACAGGAATGACAGCACATTTAAATTCAGAATCCGATTTCTATTCTGAATTCAGTTTCATAATCACTGTCCTGCATCAGGGTTGCACTGTTTTTTTATTGTGTTATGTAAGTTTTCCCCTTGAGTTACTCTATTTAGCTACTTTGTCATAAATGTGGTAATTCAGGGGAGAATTAGACCATTAAATATTTAAGAAAATGGCCTCACTTCAGCCTGAAATTTAGTATATTGAGTTCTGTGCCAGATTACATTTTGTGGGGAAATGTTGAGAATAATCAGTAAACCATTTTAAAATTTATTTTCTTGAAATACTGCCTGTTTTTCACAGTTTTGAAGCAGTTCCAACTTTATTCATGATTCAGAAATGACCAGTTGCTAAAATTTAATTTCAAAGATATATGTGTCCTCACAGAAATCTTGTTCACGGGTCTAGTTTTATTCTTGAAACACATGTATCATTTAGTCACCTATGGTGTGGGCTGTATTTTGAAGGTTTTTTTCTTGGTTGGTTGGTTGGTTTTTTGGAACATGATCAGCTCTGTACAGTCCCAGGAGATATTCAAGGACTGCACCTGGAAGCTTGGGGATGGTATCATTTCCATGATGTTGGGAGTGGGAGTTGCAGTTTAACTGTTTTGTGTAGAGTTTCTTAATCTGATTATGGAACAAGAAGGGCCAGTCTGGACACAAATAGGGAGGATGACAAAAGCTGGGAAAGAAGCTCAGCCCTTGCAAATGGGATATAGGTCTTCCCCAGCAAAGCTCTGCCAGGAGCCCACGGGAACTGTGGTTTTG
The DNA here is from genome assembly GCA_002631895.1 of Agapornis roseicollis. Taxonomy (NCBI): domain Eukaryota; kingdom Metazoa; phylum Chordata; class Aves; order Psittaciformes; family Psittacidae; genus Agapornis; species Agapornis roseicollis. The sequence continues at coordinate 44,817 of NDXB01010357.1, forward strand.
CCAATTTAAGATACTGTGGCGTGTTAGCATGAAGTGTCAGCTCTGCTCTTGCTATTAATATGTCTAGACTACAGGTTCTGAATGTTTTGTGGGAACATAGCTGCTGGGGTGAAGGAGATCAGCCTCCTGGGTCAAAAACATTAACTGCAAATAAACAAGCTACTCCTGCTAAATCTGTATCACAATATTGACACGCGTGGGTAGAAGGAAGGTGTGTGTGTGGGGGGGGGGGGGGGGGGGGGGGGGTAGGC
>NDXB01010357.1:45121-90617 GCA_002631895.1 Agapornis roseicollis
GGGGGGGGGGGGGGGGGGTGGTGGTGTTGCAAAGCCTTCACAATTCAGAAAATAATGAACTAAATCTTTGGACTGGAAAATGATATTGGAAGGTCTGGAAAGGCAGAGGCAAGATTGCAGGTTACTGCAGACTATAATGAGTTCAGTAATTGTCACCAGGTGTGTGTGTACACGCGGTGATGCTTTCCTCTGTCATGCTGACAGGGCAGAGTCATTGTCCTCTTCCTTTGCAAGAACATAAATTGATGCAATGCAAGAGGAGCACTAGTGATCTTCGATCTTACCCTCAATTTACCTACTGTGCCTCATACAGCCTCAAAGATGTTACAGGGATGGTGAACTCGTAGCAAAATAGTGGTATCTTTCCTGAATCTCCCCTTAGTGATGTGGCAATTTTGTGGTTTCTGAAAAGGTCAAGCATCATCATTAATGCACACCATACACCTGCGAAGGCATATAATTCCTCAGTGAAGATGGAGTGCTTTAGTCTGGGAAAAAGGACACCTTCCTCTGAATGCCACACTTGGGTGTTCTCTAAAACTGAAGGACAGGAGAATAGGTTGGTGCATTGTCTCCACGCAGTTCATCATGAAGATGATGAGCTGTTCCAAGTAGCGATGTGTGTGGGGAGTAAACTGAGTCAGAAAGAGTGTGCTTAAAAAAAAACAACCCACAAAAAAGTAAGAAAAGGAGACTTTTCAACACTTTAAACTATAGGCTTTTTATGTGATTGCTTTCAGCCTAGCCCAAGACACCAAAACTCTTTGGACTTTGTAGGAGATTAAATCCAGTCCCAGGTTTTTCAGGTAAGGTTATTGCTCTGCTCCTATGCTGTCCCCTGAGCCATCTCTGTCTATTTCTAATTAAGGACTGAAGGAAACGGTTCCTTCTGATGTCAGGAGTAACATGAAGAAAGCTATATGCATTTCTGTCAGTACTGTGGGGAGGCTGGTGCTGCAGCCATCCTCCCATCAGGAATCAGCATGCCTGGGCTCTCCTCTTGTGCTTTAACCTCAACCAGCAACTAAACCTCACACAGCTGCTTGCTTGCTCCCTTCCCCTGGTGGGCTAGGAGAGAGAATTGAAAGAGTAAAAATGTGAAAACTCATGAGTTGAGATAAAGACAGATTAACAGGTAAAGCAAAAGCCACACATACAAGCAAATTAAAACAAGGAATTCAAATTCATTCACTTCTTCCCATTGCAGGCAGGTTTCAGCCATCTCCAGGACAGCAGGGCTCTGTCACGAGTAATGGTTACTTGGGAAGACAAATACCATACTTCCAAACGTCACCTTCTTCCTTCTTCATGCAACTTTATATGCCGAGCATAGTGCTGTATGGTATGGGATATTGCTCTGGTCAGCTGGGGTCAGCTGTCCCAGCTGTGTCCTCTCCCAGCTCCTTACGCATCCCCAGCCTACTCACTGGTGGTGTGGTGTGAGGAGCAGAAAAGGCCTTGACTCTGTGTAAGCCACTGCTCAGCATATAACAAAACCGTCCCTGTGTCATCAACATTGTTTCCAGCACAGATCCAAAACATAGCCTCAAACCAGCTACTCTGAAGAAAATGAACTCCATGCCAGCTGAATCTAAAGCACTCTTCAAGCTTGTCTCATGGGAACCCACACATATCTAGCACATGGCTAAAGACTGTGTACCCATCAAGGTAGTCTTCCAATAGGCACCACAACAAACTGAAGTTTAATAAACATATCTACTCTGAGAACTTTGGCAATCCATTCATATTCTGATTCGCAAAATGTCTGAAAGTAAAATTATTCAAAATATCCTAAAAGAAGCAGAGAAGGGCTGCTGTGACTGAGTGGTAATGATGGCGTGCTGAAAGAGCTTTGAACTTGTGGCATTATTCATTGGTATGTCCAGTATGTCTTTTGGCAGACCTTAAGGGTGAAATAAATCAGATTGTGGTTTTAAAGCGGTGTGCTAAATTCAAGATAGTGCAACTTTTATTCATATATAAGTTTTGCAAGTGTTTGACTTGTTACTCATGCTCCAGTTCATATTCTTTAAGCATGAATTTGAAACAGATGCAGCATCCTAAAAATAAAAATATACCATTGAAAAACTGTTTAAATTAATCTTTTTGGAGTCTGACCTGTGTGAAACAAATATAAATGACACTGACTTTTGAGGGATGAATCGTTGCATGTTCTTTGGTTTCTAAGTCTTAGAAAACTGCTTCAACATTTACACCCATACTAGAAAAACTTATCACAATAAATGGATGTGTGAATGTGCATATAACATATATGAATACGTCATCCACATGCACACCCACCCACATAAACCAGTGAAGAAAAAAATCTTGAGGTTTTCATGAACTTGTTCTTGATGGTTTAGCTATGGAGAAGGCACACACTGTAAGTGGTTAAAAAGGTGCATACACTTTTGGGATTGTTTTCATTTACAAATTTAAAACAGAAAAGAAAGAAGAAAGCTATTAAAAAGAATCATTTTCCATTAACTGCAGGGTTTGCAATAAAGACAATTATAGCAGTTGGCAGTATTCTCCTTGAACCAAAATAAATAAATACACTTGGTGACATACGTTCAAGGAAATGTGATTGTTGCAATGTTCATGCAAATAAGAAGCAGCCTTACAAATGCAAGAGATTTTGCCATCTGGTATTACCACAGGAATACAACTCTCGACTTGTAGCTCTTTCTAACTTACTGCTTATAGATGGCATATTAGAGATCGTCACACGTTTTTTCCATTTGCATAATCATTCTGAATTATTGCAGGTTGTGCATTGCATTACCAACAGTGAACGTCTCGTTTGGGAAGGGGGTTCAGAGATCTGATGACTTATATGTCTTCATCAAATATGTCTCCACCAAATATATAAAGGGATTAAAATGTTCTTCCACTTTAGAAGTACGACACCAATGCGTTTTCAAGTTTGTATGAGGTCTAATGAAGAATGTTGCTCTTGTTTACTTCCTAGAAACCAGGTAGAGATCATTATATTATAATTAATCTCAGGGGAGCTGCCCATTTCTCTTTGTCTTCAGGCTGCATTTCTCTTTGTTTGCAGAGTCCAAATTTAAAGCATCTCAAAGAGTCAAGAGACTCTGGATGATGAAACATGGCAACTCCCGAAAACCCTAACCAAACAATGGCTATTCAGCATAGCAGAAAGTCTACTTTAGACATAGAGACTGATGTTAGGAAATCTTTTACCCTGGCCTAACTGATGGGAGTATGCTCAGTTAGTATGACGTACTAGCTGAAGACCATTGCTCTCATAGCAGTAAATGACAACTGCTCTTCCTCTGGCCTCTGCAGTGTGTGCAGTAGATGATCTCCACTTACTGGGACCCTATGGAGAGGCCTTTTCTATCCCCTTCTTCCTGGAGAAAGGCATTTTCCATGCCCAAGATGCCACCCCTTCCCTTGCCTTCTCATTACACCATTTTTCAAAGAGAGGTGTTGGTGTAAATAACATACATAATACATGAATAACAAGATGGGATAAACCCCCAAAAAACCTCAGCCTGTAACTGGAATAAACAAACTGGTGGTTGGAAGCTGCCTCCAACATGATGTACTGAAACCCTGTGTTTCACAATAACCCCCCATGTTTAAGGGCCCTGTTTGGTGTCTGGCATCTGCCTTTAGATGTCCTCAGACCTATCAGAAGGATACTCCACAGTCCAGTTTGAGTTAGCAGCACAAACAAGTAAATAAGATTTTGTGTTCTTTTCGTGGCTGTTAAGGCATTGTTTTTAAGTACTAATAGCATCTAACATATCCTATGTATCTTCAGCTTTCTCAAGTCTTGAATTAGAATCAGATAGCTGTTGGCCTTTTGACTGCCTTGCCTGAGGCATACTAGGTAACGTCACATGGATAGCTGATGCAACATATGTTTTACTATCTGGGAAGCTGGTTAGCAAGAGAACCTTTTTCTTATTAGCACATGGTGCACTTACATGACATTAATATATATTTCTATTTTACAGATTTACAGTGCCAGGAGAAAGACATTAGCTAAGCTAAGCAAAACAGGCAATCAGCATACTCGTCATACTGTCCTGAAATAACATGTAGACCTGATTAGATACATTCGTTCCCTTTGTGAGGAGAGTAAAGTATAGCAGGCTGAAATGTGCAAACCTGTGTTGTTTTGTGGAAATTCATGGAAAGGATTCTCTGCTTTATGTTGTCATGCATGAAACTAGAATTCTGGGTTAAAAAAAATAGGGATTTTTTTATTTATTCTGGATGTCTATATTGGAGGCAAGCTAGTTAATTTCTGAAAATTAATACCACTGTGTAAAGCAGTGATTTTCTTCTTTCTCCAGCTACAGTCTACCAGCCATACATACACTATCATGCCAGTATTCATTTATTCATGCTCTGACACTGTGATAATGTCAAATCCATCAGAAAGAGGAATTGTTTCAGTAGTAGCTTCACGACTTGGCTGATTAACAGAGATCAGAAGAAGCAGCCTAACTGTGGAAACCACTACAGCATGTAGTTTTAACAGCTCTTTAGGGAGCTAGTTAATGAAAGAATCACTACTGAAACACATCCATGTGAAAAAAGGAGCATTCTCATACAACACTCAGAGGATATGTCATAAGTGGAAATATGTTCATAATTTCTATTTACTCATAGCTGTAATTACCATCTGCCTTAAGAGTACCTTCAGTCTTTCTCAAAGTTGCTTAGACATTTTCTTTGTCACATTTCTGCACAGACTAGATCCTGCCCTGTGATTTCTTTCTTATTCTTCTGTAAGAATTTAATTATCTATTCTCTGTGTGAAGAAAGCACCATCATTCCCAGAGACCTGAGTCTCCCTAGCCTGCTTGGACTGGCATTCATCTGATTCATGTTCTTACTTATTTTTGCCATCTGTCTTCAAACCAGAGTTCTTCACTTTTATATTCATGCTGTTTTATATGTTGCCCAATAATTTTTAACTCTTAAAAAGCTATTCCTCTCTTTTGCTGCAGTGTCTATGAGCCAGATAGAAACGTGCTGCGAAGGAAAGAATGGGAAAGGAGAAATCAGGAGGCCCAGCAGGAGGATGGAGCATTTAACACGAGTTACTCCCTCTTCAGTGAACCATACAAGGTAGATGCTTCCCATCTGGGTGGCTCTTTGTTTATTCATTTATTCCACAGTACAAAAATGCAGCCTGCAGAAAGTGTTGTCCAGGTTTCAGCACTGTCCCACGAGTGCTAGCCTCACAAAATTCACAGAGAATGTTTATGGTTCATTGAGAACTGGATTTTGTGTGGGTGTATATACAGATATATATAAACTTCTTAAAATGTTCAGCAGCACACAAGAATGAAATAAACTATAAATATCCTAACAATATTTGAGATGGAATTAAAACTAGGAGATGAAGGTGACGGTGTTTTTGCAACACTTTGAAAACAAGTGTGTTTAAGTTCTGTGTGAAGGTCAGCAATACAGGAAGCATTATGCTCTGGCAAAGGTTAATGCAGTGGAATATCTTGGTGTTCACCTTTTTCAACCAAGCCTTTCTGAAAGGGTATCCTATGGGGGCTGCTCCCCTCCCCAGCTAACACAATGCCTTTGCCTGCATGCATCAAAGCATCATCATGCACTGTGCTGTGCCCTTCCAGAAATGTCCAAGTTACTGTTAAAACCACTACGTTGTGAAGCCCTTCCCTCCATTGCAACATCACTTGTCTTTGATGTTTTGGGTGCTTTAGTGTCGCTTTTCAGGAGTCCTATTTGGGATTTGGCACTTGACTTCTATACCAGACTTCCACACACAGACTTCAGGGTCATCCTTTAGCTTGCTGTTTTTCCAGGTTGCTGTTTTTTTCTAGTCTGTAATAAAAAAGAAAGATCAACCACTTTCAAACCATGTCCCTTAATGGAAGACAGCTCTGTATGCCATGAAGCTGACCTCAAGCTGCCTGAATTTCAGGTTCATTACAAAGGCATTTAGAATCCATGTCAAATGTCTTGAACTCTTCAAGCCTTGGATTGAAAAATCTACTTTGAGACTAGCTTAGGGCTAAGCAATAAAAAAAAGCCTGAAAAACTTAAGTCAGTTGCATCTTGCCATCTTGTGAGGACTCTGCTGCAATGGGGACTTAATAGTTTTCCATGTGGTAGGTCCAATCAAATAGACCTCTCAAAAAAGGGCCTGTCATTTTTCTGGGTCCCCAATAGTGTCATGTCTGTGGTACCTTCAATTGGTAATGCTGAAACTCAAATTGCTTTTAGGAGTGGTATAATTGCAATATTTTGTAAACTTTGATTATTACCTGTGTACCAGTGTACTGACTGTTCCGGCACAGACTGCATGTATCATAGACATACCATTAGTTTCTGAGCAATGGTGTCTGAAGGCATTTCTATGCAACCACAGTATAATTCCATCAGCTTTAATAGGAGTAGATGAAAAATCATTACAGTATCTAGAAGCAAAGTGGATATTGAATGTCATGTCTACACTGGCAGTGGACCATTGGGCAGCCTGAACTTATCCAAAACAGTTATGAACCTCCAGTGTGGGGGTACAGAGCTGTGACATGGACATTTTGATTTACCATGGAGAGAGGCTAACTGCAAAAGATGAAACCTTTCTGCAAAAGCAAAACTGAAACACACTCTTACTGTCTTTAAAGATCATGTTCAGGTTTTGGGTTTTTCCAGAAGGGAATGAAGTTATAGCAGACAATCACTGCAAGATCTGATTAAATTCAGTGTTCCTCTGTGCAACTTGAGAAAGGGAGGTAAAGCCAAAGGATTTGCACTCTGAAGACCATATCTGAAAATCAAAGGCATACTGGAAATCTCTTAAATCTGATGTCCTCTCTCACCTTGACATGTATTACTACTCCTGTAACATCAGATTTCTGAAAAATCCTGACTCTTTGGGTTGCCCTGTATCCTGTTCAAAGTATCCATAGCAACCCTTTATGAAGGATTACAGGAAAGCCAGTATCTTTCACTTAAAATGTCTTTTAAAGGGGGTGAAAAAGTAGGGAATTAGGCCTGGAGGTTTCCTGGACAGAATAGCTTGCCTCATTAACCGTATCAGTATTTTTAAGGAAGAAAAAAATCCAATGGCCTTCCATGCTACCATCGGTTTATTTTTAGAAGTGTTGGATCTTTCAGTCCTCAAATGCATGGGTTCATCTTGCAATATAGAAAAAGATCAGAGCACTGTAAATTAGAAATGTTTGCACAAAACGCTTTTCTTACTTACTCATTTTGTGATCATGTTTTCCCTAAGTGAATGATCAAATAAGGCCAGCAATATTTCAGAGCAAATAATAGGACAAACAGTTACATCTAAAGCGTATAACTAGTTACCTCAGATTCTGTCTTGTTCCCATGAGGAGGTAGGTGAACTCTTCTGGATGAGATCAACTCAACACAAAATCTTCCCACCTCAAATTGTCCCCAGTGTATCCAGAAGGAATAAACAACATCAACTGATCGTCAGCATCTGCCGTGGTACCAACATTAGATCAGTTTGCTGCTTGTGGTAATCTGAGATCTGTGAATATGAGGTGTCTCTGTGTAAGCTTCACATCACAACCATATTGAAGAAAATATGCTGACTTTTCTGAGCTTGTGATAGTCTACAGATAATCTGCCATTAGGCTTTTATTTCCTTCCCATCCAAATAGTAGCCTTCAGAAAGAATGGGCCTTCTGTTAGGGAAGTTGGATGATTTAGGGGTAAAACTTGCACATAAATTCTTTAATGTTCATGGACCTAGAAGCACCTGGGTGGAGAGCTGCCTTACAAACTGTCTGTGCTGTAGGAGACTTGCAGGTGTAGGGGGCACCATTCAATTTGGTAGTTCTTGTCATCATGCTCCCAGCAGGGAAAGAAACCTCATACACATGCTTGCTGAATCGAACTGAGTGCCCAAGGGCAGATCTCCCTCCATAGAGAGAAACTGGAAGAAGATCTCTCTACAAGTTATCTACATAAGGCTGAGGATCCACCAGCATCATAGAATAGATCCACTGGATAAAATGAAATTTTTCTGTGCCTTCTGGAAAATAAATCTGTTGGTTAAGGAGATGCCCAGGAGTAGGAACCATTTCATTGATCCCAGGAGACACGTGTTTATCTTCCACCTTCTTTGTTTTCAGATGTATGTGATGCACCCCACTTTCAAAGCATTTTTAATGGTTTCTTCTTCAGGAAATCAATGTGATTCCTGTGAAGTGAATCACATTGTGAATTCAAGTGAATTTCCCTTTTTAAAACCCATTTGCTGTCTGTGAGTTAATGTTTAGTATTTCTTTTCATAGCAGGTTATTGGCCTTGTGAAAACAACAGCTGCATAAGCAGAAAGAAGATCAGGCTGTAGTGGTTAAGCCATCTTATTCCAAGTTTGCAAAGCAGTGTTGCGGGTGCAACACTTCTGAGCTTTTCCTTTTCCACTTCCCTTCAGTATACATTATTGATATATATTTAACTCTGTTAGCATTGTAACAAGTGCATATCAGAAAGCTAGCTGCAATGTATTATACGTATTTACAAGGTATTGTCCTAGAAATTTAGGGTGGACAAGTTTCAAGCAAGACAGGATTGCTTCTATTGTCTGACTTAGGAATGCTTCACCTCTAGTCCTCTGAAAGACAGTGTATGGCAATCGCTGCACTCATTGATGGAGCATTTTCATTTGGATGCAACTGGGGTTCTTTTGTAGGAATCCCTAAAAAAAAGAAGATTCTGAACTAGATGAGTTTGCCTTTTATTTTTGTTTGAGTGACTCAATTTTATTTGAAGGCTTAAAACCCCCCAAAATATACCAATTTTCTGTCATAACTGATGTTGCTGCTGCATCTTTCATATTCTTCCTATAACTTTAAGGGAGTCTTCTCCACTCCCTTTACTCCCTTCTTTTTCCTTCTTTTTGTTTTCCTCTAAAACAGCGAGTCTTAAGATGAAAGCTTTGTCTTCTGAAGCCAATAGGAGTTTTCCTTTCCAGACCCTATGTCTGGAAGAGAGAAAGGAGAACACCACTGGCTCTCTTTGCTGTCTTCCTCTGAAAACATAAAGTAAAAGACATCACACACCTGAATCTTGGCAGGGCTCAGAAAAATCTTGGCTGCACAAGTACTAATGATACACACTTTTGCTTACAGTGGCTTTTTAGAGCAAGAATTTTCAATCCTTTCCAGTATGTTTTATTTACTTGTTTTATTTCTTTGTGGAGCTTCTGCCTTTTCATTCAGGAGGGATGATTTTAAAGATAATGGTTATTCTTAAAGGGGTGGGAGGGTGGTTTTATACCCCCTGCTGCACATAGAAAGCGCTAAGCAATGTGAAGAATTTGAGGAGTTCTGTTCACCTCTTTTGTTAAAAAAGGAGAGTGTCCTGGAGACATCCTGTCAGAGTATTTTCAAAGAAGGGACATAATCATCTGTAGTTTTCCCACTGTTCCATGCACTGTCTTCAAGTCGCCTCAGAATATTTGGTTGGCTTAGACTAGTAAGTTCATTCAGTGCTTACACTGGATGTTGTGTGCCTTCCCAGATGCTATGTGAAAACTTAGACAGGCAGAGAAGAAATTGGGAATGCAGTGTTTTCATTCGTGGCTGAAGGAGAGCTTGCACTGGGCTGTCGGAAAAGTTTTATCATGGTCAGATTTAATCCAAACCATTCTGTGTAGTTGCAATAATAAATTTTCTAGTTTCCAGGTAATATACTTTAACTACAGCATGATACCAGTGATAGATTTCTTTTTTTATATACTCTAAGGTCCTTTATAGCTTTCCCAGTTCAGAGTAGATTTAAGATGTTGACAAGTGTCTTCAGAGACAATAAGGATTTTCGATTTCATCCCTCAATGCCACTGCTGAATAAGGCAGTGCTACTTCAGTAAGGATTTGAGCAAAAACATGCAAGGAATTTTGGTTTTCTTACGTTGACTGCTGCAGAACACTCACTTTTTGTTTTGCAGACTAACAAGGGGGATGAGCTCTCAAATCGCATCCAGAATACACTGGGCAACTATGATGAAATGAAAGACTTGTTAACTGACCGATCAAACCAGAGCCACCTTGTTGGGGTTCCAAAATCTGGGATTCCTCAGATGCCTCTCCCCAAGCCTGATGAACATCTTATTGCAGACTCAAGACTACTGCCTCCTCCTCCCATTTCCAGCACTACTTCTTCCACACCAGCAGTCTTATCTGCCCAGCAAAGCAAAAGCACTACAATGGGTTGGCAGAAGGCTGGGCACAGTGCCCCTTCAGATGGCCAGCAGAGAGCAAGCAAGCATGGGCACCGGTCGCTGGAGTCACACAAGGGTGACTTCAAACTTGCGAACCCAAAATCCAGTCTGGATAAACTAAAACGCTATGCATCGAGTCCCACTTCCTCTTCTTCCTCCTCCAATGCTTCCCAGCAAAGCTCACTGAGGGCCACACATGGAGACAATGTCAACAGGTTGCAGCAGCCAGCAAAGCTCAACTGTAGCTCAGAAGGAGGAGCACAAGCACAAGAGAGGCCAGCAAAGCATGGTGGCAGCCACTGTGTCCAGAACTTCCCACCCTCTCTTGCTTCAAAGCCCAGTCTGGTTCAGCAGAAACCAACAGCTTATGTAAGGCCAATGGACGGTCAAGATCAGGCTCCTGATGAGTCTCCAAAGCTGAAGTTACAAGCAGAGACAACCAAGTCGTATAGGGGAGTGCCTTCTAACAAACCTGATTCAGCCAGGACCAAGTCAAAGATAGCCAAGTTCAACATTCCTAAGCAGGAAGGGGTAAGTGGTTTTATGCTTTCTATGACTTACCCCTTTGGATGGACGAACATTGCTTTACAACTGCAAATTGCATCTGTCTCTTTACACATTTTTAACATGTTGGTTTGCATGTTGAATTTCCTTTTAAAATATTGACATAGCTTAATGCAAATAGCAGCCTCACAGTACTACAAAGGTATCTCAGGAATGAAATGCTCACTGTCTTCAGGACCACAAAGCCTCCTACAATGGCACATTTTCTATATCTAATAGTATATATTATTTCACTGAGTTTTTCCTGAGTCTGGATATTTTTAGTTCCATATTTGTTTTGTTGCTAAGCAGGTGTATTACCTCTATCTGTTCATATTTCTTTAACTTCTTTCTCTTTGGCAATGATTAAATGAAATGCTTGTGATCAGAAGTAGTTCTGCTGTCCTCATGATGTCAGAATAGTTTTACAACATAAATAAATTGCTTAATATGAAATTTGTGGAATAGATGAGAATACAGCAATGTGACTCTGCTTTTAGCTTCATAGTATCTGTTTCTGTTTCAAACCAATTTCTGAAAAGATTGAAGTTTGCTTCTGAAGAATCACCATCTGTAGAAACTCAGCCATGCTACAAGTATGAGAACATGTCTAAAAAAGCCTCTAGATAATATTTCTGTTATCAGCAGTAGATATGAAAGATTTCTGCTTGGACTTATTTTATGTTAATTTACTTCACATTCCATTTATGCCAGTGGGACACCTTGCTTTATCACTTATATAGTCTGTGATTTCCTGTTTGATCCTTTTAGATGGGGAGGAAATGGTTGGGTTTGACAGAATAAAGGGTGATTTTAATTATTTCTGGGGTGCATTCAGAAGCCTGTTTGCCAATACAAAGTTAGTCACATCATCTCCTCGTGCAAATCAGTAGAGCTCCCATGACTTAATTTATAGTAATAATAGGACTAAATGACTATTTGGTTGAATCACTGTGACTTTATCAGAGCAAAGACAATGATTGTTTACTCTGATTTGACATTTGTGATGTGTCTTGAGATGTTTTTAGTCGTAACATTTTTGTTTCTGGCAATGTTAAAGGAGAGTAAAAATCTAACTTTGGGGGAGTTCTGTGGCCTCTTAATGACTGTTTTTCAGAAATGGAGTTGAGTGTTGTATTCCCCCTTTGGTTCAGCTTGGGAAGGAAATCTCTCTGGAAGCAATTAATTCTCTTAGTAATTTTAGGCGTTATACCCATGTGGTTTTTCTCTATGGAAAAGTTCCATCAGTTCCAAACAACACATAGGTGACATGTTCCTGAAAAGGGGTTGTTTTAGGCTCTTAAGCCAGATTTGATAAGCAATTTAGCATTCACATACTGCTGTAATTGTGCAGATAGATCAGGTAATGGCAGATACTAATATCCATTTAGCTATTATTACCTCTTTCTTGTGCTTCTATCTGCAAGTGGGAAGTATCGTTACAACTAAAGATGCCTGTGGCAATTGCTGGATCTTTCAGATATTCCACCTTTAAATGTATGCAGTACTCTAAGGACTAGTTTGGGAAGGAGTTTTGATAGGCAATCATTTGTTTGTCTGAAATTCAGGATTTACCATTTGCATTCCGAAGTTGCTTACCTCAGGAAAGAAAACTTTCATTTGTTGTATGTAATCCATGCCAAAGCATATGGCTAAATTTCTGCTACAGTCTCTAGACATGTAGTGTAAATGTTTTGGAGATTTCATAGAATCATAGAATCATAGAATAGTTAGGGTTGGAAAAGACCTTAAGATCACTTAGTTCCAACACCCCTGCCATAAGCAGGGACACTTCACACTAAACCGTGCCACCCAAGGCTTCATCCAATCTGGCCTTGAACACTGCCAGAGATGGAGCACTCACAACCTCCCTGGGCAACCCATTCCAGCGCCTCACCACCCTAACAGGGAAGAATTTCTTCCTTATATCCAATCTAAACCTCCACTGTTTAAGTTTGAACCTGTTACCCTTTGTCCTGTCACTACAGTCCCTAATGCGAGTCCCTCCCCAGCATCCCTATAGGTCCCCTTCAGATACTGGAAGGCTGCTATGAGGTCTCCACACAGCCTTCTCTTCTCCAGGCTGAACAGTCCCAACTTTCTCAGCCTATCTTCATACAGGGGGTGCTCCAGTCCCCTGATCATCTTTGTGGCCCTCCTCTGGACTTGTTCCAACAGCTCCATGTCCTTTTTATGTTGAGGATACCAGAACTGCACACAATGCTCCAGGTGAGGTCTCATGAGAGCAGAGTAGAGGGGCAGGATCACCTCCTTTGACCTGCTGGTCACACTCCTTTTGATACAGCCCAGGATACAGTTGGCTTTCTGGGCTGCAAGCGCACACTCAAGCCAGCTCTGAGTCTCTTTTCTGCCCAACCTGTAGCTGTGCCTGGGATTGCTCCGACCCAGGTGTAGGACCTTGCACTTGGCATGGTTAAACTTCATGAGGTTGGCATCAGCCCACCTCACAAGTGTGTCAAGGTCCCTCCGGATGGCATTCCTTCCCTCCAGTGTATCCACCGAACCACACAGCTTGGTGCCATCGGCAAACTTGCTGAGGGTGCCCTCAATCCCACTGTCCATGGCAGTGACAAAGATGTTGAACATCGGTCCCAACACCAATCCCTGAGGGACACCACTCGTCACTGGCTTCCAGCCTGACACTAAGCCATTGACCACAACTCTTTGCATGCGGCCACCTAGCCAGTTCTTTATCCACCAAGTGCCCCACCTATCAAATTGATGTCTCTCCAATTTAGAGACAAGGATGTCGTGTGGGACAGTGTCGAACGCTTTGCACAAGTCCAGGGAGATGCTGTCAACTGCTCTACCCCTGTCCATCAGTTCTGTAGCCCCATCGTAGAAGGCCACCAAATTGGTCAGGCAGGATTTCCCCCTAGTGAAGCCATGCTGGCTGCCACCAAGCACCTTGTTGTTTTTCATGTGCCTTAGCATGCCTTCCAGGAGAATCTGCTCCAAGATTTTGCCAGGCACAGAGGTGAGACTGACTGGTCTGCAATTCACCGGGTCATCCATTTTCCCCTTCTTGAAGATGGGGGTTATATTTCCCCTTTTCCAGTCTTTGCGAACCTCACCTGATTGCCATGATCTCTCAAATATGATGGACAGTGGCTAAGCAACTTCACTCGCCAGCTCCTTCAGGACCCATGGACTTGTGCATGTTAAGGTTCTTAAGATGGTCTCGAACCAGATCCAGCTTGCTTAGATACTGATGACAATGTAGGCTGTGATAGGACAGAATGGACTAGAGAGTAACATTTAACTGAAGTTGAAGGAGGTGGACTAAAACAATTTTCTGGTAAATAAAAAAAAAGAGCCAAACAATAAAAAATAATAATAATAAAAAAAAAATGGACAAATTACTCAGAAGAAAAATAGCAGGTACTGTAGGTGCTTGGGTTTGAAACTGGAGCTAATGAAAGACAGTGTTTAGATCTCCTGTTGGAGAACTGGGAATCCTGGTGATAAAGTGCCCAGCTTTCTTTTCCTTTATCCTGACATTTCCCTTGTTCTAACATTTTCCATCCCCAATGACAGAAGATGAAACTGGTAAGCCACTGGTAGTGCTACAGGGATAAATATTGACCAAGACTGAAAGTTTTCTCAGTCACTGTTGCCTAATCCACCCTCCCTGTAATTTTCAATCATACTTCTTTTTATTTCAAGATGTTTTTCCATTCTTGTTACTTGTATCATACATCTCTTAGTACAGTTTTGTAACAATTTCCATGTGGTTTTTTTTTTTTTATTTTCTGATCTCAAACTTCTCCTTTGCATCAAATGCTCACTGTTCCCTATTAGGGACAGAAGTTTTACATTGCTCTCAGCAAAAAAGCTGTCATGGCCCTGCAAATGTTTGCAAGCAAATGGGGCCTCTCTTGTTCAGAGTGGGGCTAAAGGTGATGGCCGAGAACGACCTTGTATACATAGTGGCTGTGGGAAGAGTAGAGATACCATACAGAATGATTATGAAGGAAAGGCTGACAACAGTGTCTGGGAAGCTGTATGGAAATAAGAATGAGAGTGGCAGAAAAGCTGCCTAACAACAGCCAGGAGAATATGAAAAGCAGGAGAGGGATAGAAAGCTTGGGTATAGGGTATCTGGAGTGCAGGTAATGGAATGAAGCATTATGTCTGCTGAAGTAAAAAGTGTGTGGCTGAAATGGGCTAGGTAGGGAAGTTAGTGTGCTTTGGGGGTTAGTGTAGACAGCACTGTGAGGTGTTTCTTACTCAGGGTCAGCTTGTTGTCTACCAGGATCCTCAGGTCCTTTCCTGAAGAGCTGACAGCCAGCCAGTGAGCCCCAGCTGACCGCAGTGAGAAATGACCATTTCCCCAACTCCTGCAGATTTGAAGTACATGAAATTACGAGCACTTCTGTGTGTGTTTCAGTTTTATTTTGAACATCATCTGACTATAGGCAACTTCAAATTCCACAGAGAAAACCAGGAAACAAGCATATATTGTTATTAATCTCCTGATTTACAAGTTCACCTATTGATGTATTCAAGCTGAGTCCTCTGTTTCCATGCACTTGCATTTGGGTTATAAGACCTTCCAGAGTCTACCAGTATAGCTAATACTAATGTGCTTTCATTTGTGTCTATCAGTTTGAAGGAACCATCAGTGGAAAAATAAATGCACAATGAAACAAAGTTCAGCTTCCTGTTTAAAAACTGAAGAAGCAGGTGTCACATAAAGTGTGTGTGTCTTCAGAGGGATACAAAATCCTCTTCTGTACCTCCCTTGAGGTTTTCAGAGAAACAGGGCACAAAGCTGGCTGCAGTACAGTTATTATTCACTGGAAGTAAAATCACTTGAATACAAATTATAGACCATTACATTTCAATACATGAAGAAGGTTGATTTTTAATGTAGTTCAATACCTCATTTAATGTTTTTAATCAGTTTTTGAAAGCCTTCAATATCTTGACACAGACTGAAGCTTACTTTTTTTTTTTTCTAATTGTTTAAGAATAACTTGCACAGATCTTGTGGAACTTGTGGAAAGGTAGCAGTTACTCATTTGGGAATTTAATCCTTAGGAGCCAGGTTCATCAGTGTTAATTAGAATCCATATCCAACCTCCTGGTCCTTCCAAACTTGTCATACTGCTCTGTAGAAATGATAGCTTGTCATCTCAAGTACTGCTGTTTCACATTTTGAACTACTTAGGAATTATATTGCTGTAGGTAAAACCCCGCTGTAGTGGATGTAAGGGAAGAGAAGTTTGATACCAGGTTATAAAAGAAAAGGTGCAGGAAAGTCAAGTGCCTTTCTTTTAAAAACTCTTGTTGAGTGAGACAATAAGAAAAAATGTAAGATAGCAAATCATGGTTTTTATATCTGAGTTCTGTTTTAGAATTTCATCTCATAGGCTGCATGCTGCTTTATTATCACACTTATGTACTGTCCTTTGCTTACTTCTCCAAGGGTTATGGAGCAAGGAAATTGAGGTTGTATTCACGAGCAACTAGCAGTCTAATGGTAAAAAGGATAGATTTGGTTCTATTAAATTTGGCAACACATTTAGGTGACATTTACATAAGGTCATCCTGAGGACATATTCTTATTCCACTTCATGGAGTACTTACACAACTTCCTCTGCAGCAGAAGTAATGTAAAATGTTGATTTTTTTTTTCCATTTTTGCCCNGGTCATCCTGAGGACATATTCTTATTCCACTTCATGGAGTATTACACAACTTCCTCTGCAGCAGAAGTAATGTAAAAATGTTGATTTTTTTTTCCATTTTTGCCCTGATCTTACTCGACAAATTCCTATTTGCCTGGATAAGATATTCCCTGCAGTCATTCTTGTTCGTGTGGCTATTTATAGCTATCAGCATCTGGCACAAGCACTAGCAAGCATTCTTTAGATCTGCTAACTTTTTTTCACATATCATTTCTATCCCATATATTAATGGGAAGCAAAAAAACCCCCACAGCTCTTCACTCCTTTTGTTTGCTTCCTCTGAAAAAAAAAACAACCAGCCCAAATATGGACTTAGTGTCAGTAATTTGTTGAAAACTAGACACTTTTAAGGAGAGCTTTGGTGTGTAAACATGTGTCAGTAGTTCCATTCCAGTTTTAAATTGAAGGTGGAAATTCACATGTAAAAAAACAAGTGCAGCTACATCTCGTTTGACAACCAAAACTCCAGTGTAGACTAAACTGGGAAGATGGTCGTGCTCAGTGCATGCTGAATCGATAGGAAAATAGAGGGGACACTGTGTCTCATGAGGAAGGAAATCTGAGCAAGTGCTGTTCCTCAGAGGTATGATGCCACCTTTCCATTGCTACAACAGAGCCTGTTGAACTGTTGCAGGACTAAGACTTGCATCCAGATTTTTCTTCTCTCCTTTCCAGGGTGTTCAGTTCTGTCCCAGAAAGGCAGAAATGAGAATAGAAGAGCAGTGGAAGATGCTTTTAGATAAAAAGGAAGGGGAGTTCGAATGCATTAACAAAAAGGTCCAGATTTCTTCTGGCACTGTTCTAGGATGTGCCCAAAGAGGCTGGAGATGTAAGCACAGAACTAAGTGCACTGATACTCCTTTATCATTTATCAAATTTATTGAAGAATTGCAGTGCTTGAGAAGCCAGATAGCAATCACAGCACTTGAGTACTGTGAGTACTGTAAGTGCTGTAAGTGTGAGCCAGTTGTAGATGTTTTCTTTCCCAGATGTTCATGGGAATGAGTTAGCAAGCTGCATTAACAAGAAGACACAGCTCAATTGATCCCTGTAATGGTACCACTGACCTTCTCCACAAATAAAGGATGTTTTCCCACATTAAACAGGAAGAACTGGACAACAAGAGCAGTGTGGTGCAAAGATCCCTGCTTGTCATAGGTTATTTAAAACCTTCGAGTGTGTCTGCAGGAGGGCTGTGCACTACTGCCTGGTTTTATGTAGGAGAGTTCAACAGACTAGGACTGCAAAGAAAGAGTGTATTAAATAGAGTGGTGCTTGAACTGCTTTTAACAAATATAGCAGAGACCACAATGCACAAAGATGGATTTTTGGTATAGTTTTCAAATTGTGACACAAACCTCTGCCTTTCTCACATTCTGCAGTCACCAAGGCACACTGTGACTGTGTGTTCAAGCAGTTTCATTGAACACAGTGGGCCTAATCTCTCTGCTTATTCTTGCATGGCAGCTCTTGTAGAAGGAAAATACTGTTTAGACACCTTTACTTGACTTTTAGAGCTCTCTAGTTTTACTGTTTTTCCCTCAGTGAAATAAGTTTCTTTTCCCTTTTGAATTAAATATCAAACTCTTTTTCTCGGAAAGCACTAGCTAAATGTATCTATAGGTTTTGGAAAATAAAGAATTTATTTACATAGAGCCTAAAGTTTTCTATATGGACTGATTACCATATGCTATACGCTATGTGTTTGTTGCTATGGTGAATCTCTTGTTCCTCATTGTTTTGCCCTGGTAGGATTACTATCATTAGAGAAAAATCTGTTGAAACTGGACTTAGACTTCTGATTGTCAAGGGAATTCTTTGATGTATGCACCTGCCTCTTTGCAAATTTTCCCCTTTGTACTTTTCTAACTATTGAAAAAAATATTTTGAACAGTTTTTCATAGTCTCTTTTAAGTCTGGTCCTCCCTTTATAAGACTGGTTTCTCCATCTTTTCTAAAGTTTGAAACATAACCACCTCTGGCGTAAGGAGAGCTCAATGGCTGTAAGAATATGGTTCACTTTGAGAAAAGTGCATTCTTCTTGCCTTTCCCCCACCCACCCCCACCCTGGAGTGGATGTTTTTCTTTATGAATCAATCATCTCTGGAGCTGATGCAGAAGTGCATGCATAAAAATGTCCACAACCCTGTATAACTGCTTCTTCAGTTCCTTTTGGTAAGCACTGAATTTATTGATGAAGGAAATAAGATTTCTAGAACTACAAAAAGCAGGTTTTAATTGCACATTTTGTCTGATTTTTTAAAATCCATTGTAGTTCTTATGATGATGATAACTGCATGTAATAAAAATCCTCCCTACCAGAAACAAAGTAGTCTAATAGACCTCCTTTGTGAAATGTGCCTCAGAAGATACATGGCATCACTATCACTTTTCCACCTTTGGCCCCATTAACATGGATTGCTCCCAGGCCTGTAAGGGTATTCTGCAGCTGGAGAAGGCTGTCCTTTTCTGCATGTGGCTTCAGAAGCTGAGCTGCGGCACAGCACTCCTGCAAGCTCAAGAAGTGTCCTTAGCATGAGGTTTCAGCTGAGCATCTCTCCATATGCTTAATGCCTCCTTAAACAAAGGGATGCTTAGAAAGGGTTAGGGTCCAGACAGAAAACAAGGGTGGGCTTTCTGTGGAATTCAGATTACCAGTGAAATACTTAGACACATTCTGCCTCTCAGACCTTACATTGCATAACACTAGAGTGTTGTGTCAGTGTGCAGTCAGGTGTGGAATCCAAGCCCTTGTTGCTCCTGCAGAGCACTTCCTAATGCCAATTCACATACTCCTTTCCAATAATTATAGCAGGGTAGAGCATTTCTGTCTACTCTTTGTCTTCATAGCAATCTACAAGGGATCATGTAGGATGTAAAAATGGTTTGGGGTATTTTATTTTTTTTTTTTTTTAATATCCATGAAGAATATTTTACTGCTTTATTCTGTACTTTCCCCTGTCTCTCATGAATCAGAGTAACATGAAACTGTCACCACGGAACATACTCATGGGGGTCAGTTATGACTGATGAGCAAGGAATCCAAAGGAAATTACAATGAGCTTCACAGATCACTGTTAATTCCAGCTAAATAAATAAAGTACATGTGTCACTTGATGTAAGAGGTTAAAGAGGTCAGACCTCCAATAATTGTTGTAAATGCATCCAGCCAGGCCAGAAGCACTTATACTCTTTATTGTTGGTCACGTATGAACTTACAGTAAATGAAGACAAATATACCCTTAAATATCTACATATAACATACCTTATTCACCCTGCACATCGTAAAGTTGTCATTTCCTTAGCACTTTTGCATATGGAAGATCTATCCCTGTGGTATCACAAAATAGCTTCCTAGAAAAGTAATTAACAGAAGGTTTTTTTTTTTTTTTTATTTTAAGTTCAGAAAAGATAAATAACGTAGGAGTCTGATTTCCTGTCACTCTTGGTTAACTTTGTATGAAAATGGATAACTTCCAAATTAAAGCAGGCACCGGTCTGTCTGGAGAAAAATGCATCTGCAAAGAAATGTGTACATTACATGTTCATGTAGTTCCAAATCTCTTGATTGTATTTTGTATGTAACAATCCCATGTTCTGAAATATGATACCTTTTTTACTTTATGAGTTATAACCAGCATGCCAAAAAGGCTGAGGTTGCTTCTTACATGATTTAGGATGAGAATTTACTTTCCCAAATTCCTTCATACATGCCCCAATCTCTTCCCTCCCCTTCAGCATGTTTCTCTGAGCAATGAAGGCTCAGTGTAAGATGACTTTACATGACATTTTATTCAGAAGATAAATACACAAAAAGAATTTAGGCCAGTGATCCATAGGGTCAGGAATATTGAGATCCAGCATTTTGTTTCAGAACCAAAAATTGCTGTTCATATTCCTCTGCATTTACTGCAGAGACTTGCTAGCTGTAAGGAAAGCTTGTGTAGCTAGAAAGAGAGGAAAATCAAGAGTATTTCTTGTTAACTCTTATCACTAACACATGTTTAGGGTGAGATGGAATTCAAAACACTCACTCTGCTTTGTAACTACCTTGAAATGAGATGTTGAAGATGATGAGGTTTTTTTTTTCTTGCACATGCTAGAGATTATTAATATTCACATACCAGATCATTAATCTATTGTTAATAAAATTTTGCATTTATTTTAATCTACTTGTACAACTGCATTCAGATGAAGAGGCAGGTATAGCTTTATGTGACTGCTACAACTTCTAGACCTGAAGTAGAAAAAGGGGAAGACAGCTGAGAGATAGTTGATTACAAATGCAGTTAAAACTGATACTAATACAAAGTATACAGAATAGCTGCGATTTGGCAGTTATGCACTATTTTATAAGAGGCCTTCTCTAATTTTAATTGCAGTCTCAGGGACATCTGGTACAAGAACACGTATTAGCTTGTTAATTTCTGATTTTGTGGAAGTATCAATGCAGAGTGGAAGTGTGCTGTCTAGAAAAAAGGCATGGGATAGATGACCAAGTGCAACATGAAAAGGACAGTTTGGAAAATACCATAAGCAGATAATGAAAGTCTTTCCTGCACCAAACTGTGAATGTTTAGTGTGCAGGAAAAATTATACATAGATGGAGAGGCCATAAGAATGTCACCATAACAGTGGAGGAGTCTGAGAAAGGAATTATGTGGGAGCCTAACAAGAAAAAAATGAAATTGTGCTTTGAGAAACCTACTGAAAAGGAGGGGTTAGTCATGGCCTAAATTACTGCCCTCATGAGAGGACCATGCAATGTGAGATGGACAGTTTGAAAAATACCATAAGCAGCAGTCGTAATTTATAGCAAAGTTTGCTAGGCAAGATCTTCCAGGAGCTTAGAGATGGCTGAGCAGGCCCCTCAACTTCAGGATTTTCACTCCAGTGTGTTCCCATGAGGAAGCCTTGGGAGCACCCTTCCTTCTTATGCAGAACCTACTCCTGGATAGGAATGGACCAATGACCAGAGGACACCCCTGACAAGAAACAAACTGCACGATTGCAGTCATTTCAGAAGAAGCTTTTGCTCTCTCACAAAGACAAAAACAGTGGCCATCGCCTTCTTCATAGATGTGATGTCACTGATCTGGGAGGAAAACACATTATCCATCTCCTCCATAAACAGTATGGCAGTATGCACAAAGCTGGGCTTGGGTATAGGCATAGCTTCTGTGGCAGGTGGAAGAGGTGAAACCTCACACTCACACAGAATGTGGGGAGCTTCTGCCTCTAAACAGAGCTGATATCCTCTGAAATACAGCAGGTCTCTCCCGAGCCTCTCACCAGAGGGTTTATAGCTTCTGATAATCATAGAATCATATAATAATGCATTCTTATAAAAAAAACAAAGCCACTGTGTCTTTTACTACTGTAACCTCTTCCATTCAGGAGTTTCAAAGCTCTTCATAAGCATTAATGACAGCTTGGAAAAGAATATGTTAAATCTGGTTACATAGTTAGAGTTAGCTGAAGTGCAGGCAGACAGAGACACCTCCCTCAAAGATGCCACCAGCAGCTATACCACAGACTAAGCGTGCTTCCCTCAGCCCCATTTGCCGGTAGTTCTGGCTAAGTGATCAGCTGGAATATGATGTAGGAGGCTGGGGTAGAGGATAGGATGGTGCAGCCAGATCATGCACTTTATCCCATCTCCAGACTAAGGCTGAATACAGTCACGGCTGGCCACAGAGCGAACACAGCCAGGGCGAATAAATGTCAAAGCAGAGAACAAAACTGAAGAGACTGAGTCCCCAGTTCTGTGTTCTGTTGTCTCTGCTGCAGCTTGCCATGTAGCAGAGTGGAACATAACTTTGTGCTGGAAATTGAAGTTAACACTGAAGCATAAGTAAAGGCTTCTTGCTAAACCCAGAGTTAATGTTTCCCATTGTATTTCTTCCTATCACCTAGGTCACTTGAGGCAGAGACAGTTCCTGAGTGATTATGTCACTTGTGGTTTACCACTTCCACCTGAGTTACTCACTGCACATGCTCCACTAGAAATTAATAGGAGCTTTGCCATTGCATTCAGTGGTAGCAAGATCAGGGTTTGACAGGGATGAATATTTCTTTTCTACATTCTATGAACTTCCTTTGGTCAAGAAGATATTGCTTGAGGGAAGACAGTCTTTTTTCTTCGATCTTTGTTTTGTTCCAGAGAAGGAACAATAATATTTGTGGTTGTTTTTTGACATCACTGTTATTTTGGAGAAAGTCAGCAGTAATAATGCAGAATAACAGTCGGTGGTAGAAGGTGGTATTTGAATTCAGAAATGCTATGCTGCATCAATCTATTAACTTCAGGACATATCTTGAAAGCATCAAAGAAGCTTCTTGACCAGTGTGAGGTGCGTGAGTCATTTTTAGTCTTTCGTAACTGAAGTTTCTAGCTCCCTGTTCAGAATCAGTTTCCTTACCAACTTCTCAGTCAATAAATCTACTTGAGTGATTTCCTGGCAGTTGCACATTAGGAATTATGGCATATCCCTGCACATAACTTACAGAACTATCTCAATACACAGAGATGGGACCATAAAACATTCCGAATGGGGATTTCTCAGATATGCTAATTGATGCTATATAAAGAGCACTGGCTGAAGAGCTGACACAGAGGAAGTTCAACTAAAAAAGTACCTGCCACAAATCTTTGAAGGTCCACGGAGGAGCGAATCCTGCTGCTACTGCTTCATGGCAGAGCTCCATTGAGTAAAGCCTTTGTAGCTTAGTGAGCTCTGGCAGGGAGGACCAGAGGCTCCATGCATGCCGATGCCACAGCCAGGCGGGGGCAAGGTCAAGGACAGTACTCTGCTGCCTGAAAGAGTTGCTGCTGGCATCAGGGTCCCCTGGAGTGGCCAGTGTATTGGTGTGGGAGTAATTCCCACCTTCTCAGCTTCTCACTGCAATGCCCAGGCTGAAATCTTATCTATCCTAAAATAGACCCAAATGCAAGTGTAATTTATTTCTCTTTAAATGGACTAGATCACATTTCCAGTTTCTATCTTCTCATCTACGAGCTTGGCTCCCAAAATAAACCTACTGTTTTCCTTACACTGATTTTTGTGTGTGTGTGTGTGTGTGTGTATTCAGAGCATGGACTAGTCCAACTAATGGACATCCGCTACCTCTTCTGTGAAGCTCAGTTTTGCCATTCAGTGACAGGAAGATACCATCCACATAAATGATCCTCCAGATTTTTTGGCAAAATTTGTACTATGTTGACATCCGTGCCAAACTTTGCAAAGGAGCGCCATATTTGTAGAACACTGTGGACAAATTTAGAGCTTAGAGGGGGAGATACAGTTCAGCAAATGTGTTGAACCAGGTGTGAATTATACTCTTGCAGCTTTTTTTAATGACACACTTTATGCACTGACTACAGATGAGTATTTTTGCACAAGGTGGAATGGGGCTGGATCACTGAACTCATTTTAAGTAGGCCATTACACATCACTGCTTAATATTGATTTTTAGTCACTGCACTTGAACCCTGTGCCTTAAGTTGACCTGGCAGACAGAAACGTAGCTGCTCCACTGCTTCTACTGATAACACCTGTACACTTTTTTTCTTAAACAAGTTTTCTGTACTATCTGAGAAATGCACACCCTATTAAAGATAGTAATTAATGTGGAAAGATGAAAACAAACAGTGATTATTCAATAATTTTAGGAAAGAATATTTTCAAAAAATACATCAACTAGACAAATCAAACAGTATAAAATTGAAATGTGCTTTTGCAGGCCCTGTGGGAAATTCAGCTAATGAACTGGAGAGTATCAGTTTCTAGATAGGCAAGAAAGTCTGCTTAATTTAAATAAATAAATTCAAATATTTGCCTCCTTACTTTAAAATCATGGTTTGGGGCATGATCACATAACATGAACAAAGTAACTTCAGTGCAGCCTGTGCGGCTTGCAAGAGCAAGCAAAATACAATTAGCTTTAAAATGACAAAATTTAAGTGCTAAAATAAACAAAATCTTCTGCCTTCCAGGTGTGACTATCTTTTAAACCTGATAATGTCACCCTGTGAGCCATTAAACTGTTATCAATGATCAGGCTGTGCACTTTCTAATGATTACTGTGGAGTTGAAAAAGACTCTATGATGTTCCTTCAGTTTGTTCATCATTTTTGTTTGATAATTGTCCTAAAAATCAATGACAGCTACTGAGTACAGAAATTTGATTGAACCAAGTATAAATATAGGCAGCAATTTAGGCTGTTCTTACTCAATAGGAAAATGTCTTTGGATAATAAGTGGATTCCTATCTAAATTCATGAGTTCTTTTATGACATTTTGGGTTAAGCCTGAAATAGATTAAACTTTTTCTGATAAAGTTGCATAAGCTGTGATTTCTCCGGTGACCACATTTAATTGGATATTAAATAAAGTGCTTATCTTTACACCAACAGGTTTTATAAGCTGGATTTCACAGATTAAGTAACAAGTAGTAGGCACACACAAAAATTTATTGATTAAACCATGATATGCTCAGATTAAAAATTAGACTGTCTTGATTTCTGTAGTCTTTTGAGATGCAGGACTGTAACTGAGGGTTAAATGTACAGGATATAGAGGAAAACTGCAGGATAGTGTCAGAGCTGTGAGGAAAGGTCTGTGTCTTCTTCCTTACCTATATATTCTTCAGCAAACGTACAGCAGGATGGTTTTCTGCTGGGATTGACAAGAAGCTTAAATTCCTGATAATGCTTTTGAAAAGCTTGAGGTCAGGATTCATTATGCAAAGTGCTGTACAAGCACATGGCTAAAGCTATCCTGTGATAGAGCCTATGAGTCCTGGAAAGGCAGAGGAAAGGTTAACAGAATCTTGGAAAGTAAATTAACCTATCGCACCTGAAGAATGGAGATAGGGACAATGCTGAGAAAAGTACCCAAATGGAAAGACATAGATGGTGTTTGGGAGGTGGAAGTCTTAATAGGGTGAGCAAAGACCACACTTTGGAGGAAGAGGGAGATGATGAGAAGATGAGGTTAAAGCTGAAAGTGCAGCCCAGCTATACAGGAAATATTCATTTAATACTCCTCTTGCTGGAGAAGGCAGAGTGATAGAAGAGCTCCAAAAGGGCAGAAGATAGTTAGGGCTCACTGCATTTCCTTTTAATGATAATGAAGGACAATCTTTGGAGCCAAAAGGACACTTTTATCCCAGAGAGGAGCAGGACATTTGAGGAATTCATTTGGATGGCTTGGATGTGTGTGTGAGATTGGTGGAAAGGAATACAGCAGCTGTGCAGGGTAAGACAGGAGGGAAACCTCCTGCGAGGAGGAGTGTGAGCCGTAGGCATTGCAGGGGGAGGAAATAAATGAAGGCATTTGTGTTGAGTAAGCTGTGCTAAACCAAATGATGTGGAGCTCACGCTAATTGCCATTTTTTCCCCACTGGTATGACATATTGTGAATGTGAGAACAAACTGATGCCTCACTATGTAATCAAGTCTACTTTTGACTTTCAGCACATGGATCTGGCAGCCCTGTCATAGCATTTTGTTGTTTTTCTCCTCATATACGGGACAAGAGAATTGCAGCAGTGCTCTGCAGCCAGATCAGGAGCTTGGACAGCCCTTTCCTGGGGGATTTATTTTGACTTTGGTAAGATCAACCAGGAAGAGGTGCAGTGTACGCTGGGTTGTTTTTCTTTTTTCCATAAATAAAATTTGCCCATCGCACAAAGCATGCAACTGCTCCAGAGCTAATGTCAGACTTGGAAATTGTAAATGCTCACGGAAGGCTTCCTACAGCGGGTTGGCAGGGGCTGTCAGTGCTACAGGTGCCATTGCTGAGCAGCCTGCAGTGACTCCTGGCTGCTCGCATTGTTTGGCTGAGATTCAAGGCACAAGGTGTTAAAAATCCCAAGTGTGTTACTGAAAGATAAAAATGGAAAGTAGTTCCACTGAGTAATGGGGACATGCATAATGGCCTTGTGCTAATTTCAGTCTGGGGTCACCAGGCCCTCTCTTTTTTGCATAGTTGAAATAGCTGTGTCCAGATGATAAAGATGTTGACAATTATCTTCTCCATCCTCCAGAGACCACACAAAGCTAAGCTTTTTCCTTTTACTTTCTCCTCATTTTCATTTATTCCTGGCTTGTCATGACTTCTGACATTGGCATGAGGCTATTTTCTAGAGGAATTTCCTTTGCCTTCTTGGCTTTTGGTAATGTAATCATTTTGTTAAGGAGTTTTTCTTTCAAGCCTTATTTTTTTTGTTAAGACCTTTTAGAGCAGCGTTCCCTTTGCTGCCTCTCACAAAACTCAGCTAGTAAATTAGCAGCCGTTATTTCCACTGAGGCTTCAGGAAAATGGCAAATTGCTTAAAATTTTTTTATGACTTGTTTTACCTCCAGTAAAATAAGCACTTCCAATAAAACACCAGGAAGGGGATGATGAGCTTTAAAGTTTTGTTGCTTTTGGAGGCCAAGCACTGGGTCAGGGGCTACATCAGCCCACAACCATGTCCACTAGTTTCTGCAGCAAGAACTACAAGGGAAGTCTGTCAGCTGCCACAGGCTATCCTCAGAGATAAGCTGGGATTCATCCTAGTGCCCAGCTGGGAATTCCCAGGGGCACTTGCAACCTCTGCTGTTAATAAGCTGGTGTCATGCTCCCTTTGAAGTCTAGGCAGTGGTAAACTACCATGTGACCAGCTTGGAGACTCTGGGACTTTTCTTAGCAGAGCTGTATCTGTTTTTTAAACTTGGGCAAAACCACGGAGCACATGGGTAAGCACATAGTGTACCCTTAGAGGCATGGTTTGCAAGAGCACTCTGCATGTAAACCTCATTTCTCCCCTAATAAGTAGACCTGTGGAATTGTTCAAGGATGGGCAGATTTCTATAAGTGCCTCTGCTCTGTCAGCATGGCAGTGCTGAGATTGAAAAGGCAGTATCTAGACTAGCTCAGAATGTTCGTGTGTTGTGTTTGTACATATCATGGACAAATAAAGGAAAAAATCTCTACAGGTATAAATTGGCCTCATGCCACCAACACTGGAGATGTATCTCTTTGCTTTACTTGCTGGTCTCTTATTAGATGCATAGAAGTCACACAAGTAAATTCCCAGTGTCCATTCACCCTAACAGTAGTTTAATCTCTGGTTTAGCAGAGAGTCTGTAAAATTCATGTATACAGATACAGCATTTCTAAATTGCCAACACAACAGCAGAAGCTTAAGTGCAATTTTTATTCCAATAAAGATGTGATGAAATTATGCCTAATGGTCTGCAGACTGCACTTTTATATGCACTTGCAATGCTCCCATTGACTTCAACTGCTGTTGTCAAGGTATTTCAGTACTACTGAGCTAAGGATCATTACCCTGTGCTGTTACAATACATTAAACTAATGCTACCATTTTTCCATTATAACAACAATACCTGGGGACTGAAGGCTACCTCCGACCCAATAACTTGTAATCAAATATTTGTTTCAGATTTCAAAATGCTTGTAAATTATGAGGCTTGACAAAAATGTCCAGATTTGACTAGCCTGTACGTCCACCCTGGTCTTTGGTTCTTTGCATAAAGACAAAACAGACTTTGGACTGGTGATTAGTTTAGAGATATTAATATTTTTTAAGAACACAAAGATTTTAGTTTACAAGTAAGTTGAGTAAAGCTGTGTTTGACCTAAGCTTTCATTGACTTTCATGCAAAGTCAGCACTGGAATAATATATTTAGACGTATATAGTCCAACTCCCAGAGCTTGTGTCCTTCAAAAACAAAATGATTCCCTGACTGCTGTTGATACAGCATACACGAGGGAATACTCATACTAGCACCCTGGAGCTGAGCTTAGTTGTCTGATTTCTGATATTAAAAACAATGCACCATTTTTTCCAATGTCCTGTTTGCTCTAATATGATGGAAAATACTTAAGTGCTGTGGGGGGATAGCTTTGCAAAGATTACTTTCCTTGTCACTAAGAAATTAATAATTTTTAATACTTGAAGGAAAGCAGATTCACTGGCTATATCGCCTTTTCTGCACTTTCTGATTGATTGCTACTTCTTTACTTTTTTCTGCCTAAAAAAAAAATTAAAGGAACAACTGCAAAAGGCTTGAACAGTTGATATTACTTTTATGATAAGATGTGCCACTGACTAGTTGGAATAAAAGGAAACCCTGAGCTCCCTTAGAAACCCCTGCAAACGCATCTTAAAAATATACACACAACATCTGCCAGACAAACAGGAATAAGGACTTTATAACCAAAACAGAATCCAGATGTGCACAAAAATGGGCTTCTTGTTGTTTCTACTTTGTTACTGGCACTGCACATCTACAGCTGACAGACATGCAAAACCATAGCTGATGCATATAGAAGGTCTTTTAGATATTGTTTACTCCCCAAAATCTTTGAGTTTATTGTTATGCATTGATTGCTGTTAAGATGTGAAAGTCCCTTTGCTGTATCTAAAGTATTTTGTACCCCTTTAAGAACTGGCTTTAAAGAGCCATTCTTCAAGATGAAAATAATGTTATGAAAGAACAACTAATAAAAGAACAAATAATAAAGTTACGCACAGATCTGGAAAACCGTGTTTCTCAAGACATCAGGCCAACAAGTTTCATTGCAAAGGTATTTCATGGTTCAAACACAGGCCTCATTTTAAAATGCGGAAGAATTTTGCTTGTGGAACAGATTCAGCCTTGATTACAGAAATCCTAGTTTGGCCTCCTTTGTCTACACTTACAAAGCTACAGATACAGAATCACCTTCATGCGCACCTGTGCATCAAGTCTGATGCCCATTTATTTTAAATGACAGATCATCGATGTGCAAGGTCTAGTACCTTGCACACCATTAATGGCATCATAGATGTCTTCAGACATAATATTACCCTGATGATGTGGCACCTCTCACGTACCTTACTGAACAGGCAAGTAAAACAAGAAAGAAAAAGATTAACTGGTGTAGGATCAGTGTAGCGCAAGAGCACACTGAGTTGTGGAGCTGGTTATGTTCAGGAGGCCTGGGCTTCACTTCTGGTACTGATACCTTCCAGAAGGTATCTCATGCTGCCTATGGAGGGTATCTCCCGCTGCCTATGGAGGGTATGATCAACTGTCCGTATCTCCAGAGAACAGCAATAGAAAGTGATCTGCTGCCATCCAATTTTGCTTAGTCAAAGATTGCTTAGTCAGTGTTGCCACACTGGGTGAGCATGCTAGAGGCAGCTAGAAGGTTAAAGGCAGTATCTTTTATCATCTGGAGGCCCTTACTGCAAAGCACAGACAAACCTTACATGGAAATAAAAGCATGTGTATCATCACCACTCTGCTTTCCTGGCTGTGGAGCCTTCTCATTATTAGCAGTTATTTCATTTGAATTCTTTGCACACTGGTTTGCCATTAAAATCCTGACATTTACCATTTGCAGATAGTTACATACTTCCGTGAAATAGCACTGATGATGCAGTGGCATTAATTGCTTGCCTTATAAAGGTGTCCACTGTCTATAAACCAGTTCTCAAGCAATAACCTTCTTTCATAAGCATGCAGAGATTTGCATGCAAATATCTACAGGAACACTTTATAAGTCCCAGCCCCTCCACATAAAGGTGCATATCACTAAAATGTGCAGACCTTAAATCCCACTACCTGTAACCAGCCTATCAGTTTCTGAAATGAATACAAGAGGAGGACTGAGGACATGGAGGTTTGAGAACCTTCAGTAAGAGCTGTGTTCAGGCTTGTGTGATCAGCCTGATCATCTGCCTGCAAAAATGGCTGTGCTCCAACTTAATCATCTAGTTCTGCCCAACACTTAAAATAAACAAATTAATTCTACAGAGGGATTTAAATTGAACAAATGTATTCACTAGAGAAAGCATAGTGGCATGACTGAATGGCTTAAAATACATCTAAAGTGAAACCGTTCTTCAAATAATCAGCAGATCTGCAGATTTGTTCTTTAAACAGTCTCTGGACCTTGATAATCACGTTCTTTTTTAATTATCACAGATTTATAGACAGGCAACAATTCCAGAATGCTGCTATGAGAGTTTGCATAAAACCAGATTGGTTATTTAGCTATGGAATAGCTGTAGCTCAGAAGGATGTATCTTTGGAGTGAGAAGAGAAGCTGGAGAATCATTCTTGGCTGTGAGAGAGGTCTCAAGATATTCCATGCAACTTCTGATGGACATGTTGGAGTAGTGAGGGTTTAGTGACTGCTGCATTAATAATCCTACCCTGCTTTCACAGGGTATGATGTTATGCTCTTTTTACTTTAAAAGGGTTGCATTTCTTCTCTACTAGATGATGCTAAGTGACCTTTTAAAATGTACGGATAAATGAAGCAGCAATAAATTTAGCACATGTCATGATTAAAAGAAGTCACTCTTACATTTTATCTTCTTTTTAAAACATGTCATTTACAAATAGAAGTGCTAGAGGACAGTTCAGAAAGTGATTGAAAATTGAATTTTATTGGACACGTTGATAAATTTTAGTATTGAATTACATGACTGAAATGTGGACATATTAGGTATTAGTGTTGCATTATATTTCATATACTGACTGAATGAGTCTGATGAGTGAAGGCAGAGGATTAGCATGCAAACTACCCCCATTGTTTCATATTAAAAAGTGAATATTTAAGAGCTAAAAATGCAAATTTGTTTCAGTTACATGGCACACATTTTTCAGTATGCAAATGTGCCACATCTGTGTATTTGTTTTGCTACAGACACAACCAGCAAGAGTTTAGTGATGAAATCTGTTCTTAATTATGATAGCAGCTGTTGGAGCAGTAGCCATTTTTTTCCTCCTGATGTGAAGTTGCCTGATTTACTCATTTTTGTCTGCATTTGTCAGGGCTGCCAGCGCAGAGAGAGAATTCTTTGTGAGGGGTTGCAATTTGTTTTCTGTGCGAGAGCCAGTGAAAATTGACTAAATCTGCACAGCGGGGTAGTTTTATCTTTTCTTTTCCTGCATTGCAAGCTGTTGTACCTCTGCTCCAGCACAAGAGGCCTATAAAACTACCAAACAAATGAGAGAGCAGTTAAGTGTTCCAGCAAGTGTCTTAAGCAGCAGTTCACGTAAACGAACTATGCCTTAATAAAGTAGGAATAAAAAAAGTCTGACGTTGTAGCTGTTGGACAGATGGCATTAATATAATGTATTGATAAACACTTTTGAAGCTTATTTTTCCTTCCTCAATTATTTCTCTTCCATGTATGAGCCCAGTAGATTACTGAAGTTTGTATGCCAGACAGTTTAATACTCTATTTCCTCAATATTTTGATAATAGGAAGAAAGAGAAAGAGTGGGAAGATTATAAAAGGATGATAAAAAACCTCCTTTCTGAATACACGATCTCTTACAGTAATTTGTTAATGAGGCAATGCTGTTGCAAATCAACAGAGAAAATGACCAAGAATGTTTCATAGCATAATGAAAAATTGGCCAAAAATTGCAGTACAAATGAAAACAGAATAAAAAGGAGACATAAGTTATTGATACTAAAACTTCTATGCTAAGAGCCTACTGAATGAAACATTTGCAGTCTACAGTCACTGAATAATAGTCTGTTTCACACTGGATTGTTTCCACACCAATATTTAATGCCTCGGGTTTTTTTTACTTTTTTGATCTAGGCAACACTAAATTTAAGCAGATTTCAGCCCTGTTTCTTTTTCAGTTTACTTTTTGATGCTTTATCTTGAATCGCTGAAACCAATGCAAACTTCTTCCCAGAATTTTGTCAAAGCAGGTATAGGCCTTGAAAGAATGTGCAAAATTTGACATTCTTTATTGAGAGAAACAAATTGCTTTTGCTTCCACAAACAGAAAGAGTTCAGTGGATTGTAGAACTCTTCACTTAAGAGGATTCTCCTTTTATCTCGTACAATTCAACTTTTCCTCTTTCTCTTTTGACCTTTAAATCTTTCATTTAACTGAAAGAAATGCAAGATCATGAGAAAATGGAGGGGTTCAGGTAAACTTTACCTTGTTTATAAAGGAAGGTTGTCTCAAAGTTAAGCTATCTGAAGTAATAAATTTGTAAATAGAAAGTGAGTTGACTGCTGGATTTTTTCTCAGTTGAAGAATATTCTTAAATATGATAGGGATGGTCATATGGGGAATTAATGTATGGGCATGGGTAAGGTGGAACATTTGTCAGGAAATCCTGCCCACAAGTGGTTGTTTACTTAAAAAGAGGAAAAAAAGAAGAAGAAAAAAAAATAAAGGAGGGGATAAAAAGAGGATTATACAGTGGATTCTGGTGAGCAATGTGTATAAACACATAGTGGATAGGCAGTAAGTTACAGTGTTTTATCCAGTTATAGGTAAAGTGTACTGCAGTGGGGCTCACCTTGGGGTGCCACTGCCTCTCTGATGCTAGTGCAGCCACCTTTGTGGTGGGTGACTGCTGGGCATTGTCACAGGAATAAATGGCACTTCTTACTATTTACAAATTCCTAGTTGGTTTCATTTTTCCAAGTTTTCCAAGATGCCCGTGCATGGCCAGTTTTAGCCTTGTGAGCTGCATATATTGTACCCATTGACCTGAATGTTAGAGCACAGCCATGAATCTCTTTGGTTCCCTGTGTTTTCCTTTAAGCATGACTTCTTTCAGAAAGGTACTTTGTCTCCTGCCAGGAATCCCAAGTGCTATTGCTACTGAAATATAAAAAGGATTTTGGGGGCTTCTTGTGGCTATCATGTTTCAATGTCATGTGCTTGTTTTCATGAGAAGGAATGTTGGGAGGCCAGTAAGTCGTAATAAAGTTACTGGAGAAGTGAGGAAAGTCTGGATTTTCCACTGAAGTTACACTTAAAATGTGTCATTTCTCTGACTTTTTTTTTTTGACCATTTTGTCTTCTGGGTAGACCTACCATTAGATGCTTCTAATACAGATGTGATCATGTGAACTAGTGACTCAAGGCTCCCATTAAACTCAGTTGAAATAAATAAGCTATTTCTAGGTGCAGTTAATCTGACCTTCCTAAATGTCTGTTTAGAATAAGATAAATCTTTAAAAGTATGTAACCCTCTCCATCAACCAGCAAGTGAATATAGAGCAGTTAGCTTACATGTAGATGTCTACAGTAATTCAAATAAATCCTTTGCTTTCCATGTCTCTTTTCTATTGCTGCTGTGACAAGCATGTTGCATACATAAATAATTACTGTAGTTTTGAATAGTAGTCACTGAGCTTGTAGCTGTGCACTGCATATTATTCACTTACTGTATGTTTGGGTTTTTTTTTTCTCAAAAAAAGCACCATTTACAAAAGGTTATATGTTCTAGCAAAGTGTCTTCAGACTTTAGTATCATGATTACTGCAATAAATACACAGAAATGTTGCTCTGTATCATTATGTCACTGAAATTTGCTGACACAATAAATTGAAAATGGAATACAGTGAATTATGACTTATGACTTCAGCATATGTTACAGAGGGTACTTTAATAGAAGAGGTGCATGTGATACTAATTACACTGTGAAATCACACTATAATAATACTTCAAGTAATCACACTTCAAAGTGACAAAATTTTCTTAAAGGCATCTTCAAGGGGACGCCGTCTGTTCCAACTTTTTATGCCTTTTTCTTGTTACATAAAAAAGCATTTACTTTTGCGTCGGCAAATGCTTTCAAATTTATTCCATATAAAACAATGGTCTAATACTGCATTTGGATCAATGCATGGGGTTGTAAAGCCCTTGAGGCAGCAGAATCTTTGATCCCCTTAGATGACTTGGTGTGAAAATAGGGGAAATATGGTCTTCCCATTTATGCAGAGAAAAGATTTAAAGACACGAAGGGGGCCTCTAGGGATGCTGGGGAGGGACTCTTCATTAGGGACTGTAGTGACAGAACAAGGAGTAATGGGTTCAAACTCAAACAGGGGAGGTTTAGATTGGATATAAGGAAGAAATTCTTTCCTGTGAGGGTGGTGAGATGCTGGAATGGGTTGCCCAAGGAAGTTGTGGGTGCTCCATTCCTGGCAGTGTTCAAGGCCAGGTTGGACGAAGCCTTGTGTGGCATGGTTTAGTGAGAGGTGTCCCTGCTTATGGCAGGGGTGTTGGAACTAGATGCTCTTAAGTTCCTTTCCAACCCTAACTATTCTATGATTTTATGATTCTATGTTACCTCCTGCTGTCCAGTAACTTACTGGCTGTTAGCCAAGAAAAGAGAAAAATATGCACTTTATTTAATACCCTGAAACCCACATGGTTAAAAATCGTGTTCTGATAGGAATTTGAAGAGGAAAACATGCCTGGTCCCTGCTGATCTGAGTAGCAGTTTGGTAACAATCCCTCAGGGCTAGGGATGAGAAAGTGGGCCATTTGCTGTACTCCTGCTTCTCCAACCCACGTTCCCACAACACATTTAAGGATAAAGGAGACAGCCGTGTATCCCTGATGGAGGTGCCCACAGAAACACCCTGGAACTTACCTCCAGCATCCCACTCTGTGTGGGATGTGCTAATTCTTACAATGTCAATTATCTTGCAAGCTCCATCGCCACTGCAAGATGTTTGTAGGTTTTTTTTTTCCCCTGGATAACATGATCTTTCTCCTCTGAGATGACTAGCACAACTACATGACTCCTGGGCCTACAGTTCAAAAAATAACAGATCATAGAAGAGTGCATAATGCATAAAATCTACACTGATGTAGCTTAAAAATTCATAATACTGGGTTTGCTCTCAGTCCTTTCTAGAAAAAGTGCATTATCTTTGTTGTGTAGATGAAGACAAGAGGAGAAGTCCTGGATCCATTGAAGGCAAAGGTACATTTCTCATAGCTTCAAGATTCCCTTTTTTAAAAGTTTAGTATATTTTTGATAGAGCTATGTTAATTTTCTTTTTGCCAACAGTAGATTTACCAAAGCAGTTGAGGCAGAGATTAAGAGAACCAAATGCTTTTTCTAGAAAAAAAAGAAAAAAAGAGGTAAATGTTGAAATACTTAATTTCAAAATTTTGAAGTCAAACATTTCAAGTTTTTAATGAAAAAGAATTCCCTCATTTCAAATTTTTCCTTCATTTCTTAGTTTTTCAAGGGATAAAATCAGAACATTTGTTTCAAATGAAATAAATTGTTTTGATTCATGTAGTATAATTCATTTCCTATTCCTTCTTTCCTTTTTGAAGAAACAACAAACTAAAAATATTCAGCTCAAACAAGAACAGGTTTCCTTACAATTTTCACTTCAGCTACCAACCTAGAAGATCCATTATTTTCACATTTTTAATTCATAGTAAAGTCTTAGGAGCTATTTTGGCCTGTCATTTGATGAGCATATTGCATAAAATATCTTAAATATTTATGAATGTATCAAACTCTGACAAAAGTAGCTTGACTATCAGATTTGTTTTTTGAAGTAAACTTTACAGATATAACTCTGCATAATGAAGAAAATCTTGCTAAAACTGATGTCAAAAACATTTCATTGTAAAATATATGGTTTAAAATGGGGAGAGAGGGAGGGAGCAAAAGGTATTTTTTGTCCTTCCTATCTTGGGTCACTGTAGACTGAACTATACTAAATGTTTAATTCATGGCCAAGAAGCATGTGATTTTTAGTAGGTTTTCCTACTGCAGTACAGCTCTATGTGACTTAATTGGAAATTTAATTTAATTTAAATTGAAAAGTTTTTTCCATCTGTGAAGTGTTCCCATCAGAAATCTAGGATATCTTGAAGAACTAAACTTCGAATCATTGTTAGACTCTTGATTATTTCCCATCTATGTCCTCCCATAGTCATAAGTCTCTGTGTTTGAATTCTGTATTGTGTGTGTCTGATGAGACATTCCCTTCTCTAATGCATTGATTTTTTTCCATAAAGAAAATGTGACAATGAAAATAAATAATTAACAGAAGACTTGGAAAGTGGTTAATTTCTTCAGCATTTGCTGAGAAAGCAGTTGCAGTAAACCCAGAATACAGGTGTTTTATATAAAGAACAACCTAATACAAAAGGCCTCAACTTTGCCTCTGGGGAACCCACTGGTATCTTTCCAGGAGCACCAGGGAAGTATTTGTGTTGGAGTGGACAGTAATTGCCTTTTGCTTTAATGTGGAGATAATGGCTGAGAAAGTCATCAGTTCTGGATTCCTCCAGCTGAATCAGAGTGGCTCCTTCTCTTACCAAGGTGAAGCTTTGCTTCTTGGGAACAGTAGTCCTAAATGCCACATTGACAGAGGAGACCTAAACCTATAGATGTTGAAGACAAGAGGGATACAAGCTGCATGAAAGTAGTGCATGCCTTTGATCACACACTTAAGTAAGTCCTATGTTAAGCTTTAGGGGAAAGCCAGTGTTTAATCTTATTTAAGAAAAATTGTAACAACTTCTATTTCAGTCAGCAGTGTCCTGTGGAATAAATCAAGTAAAGTAAATCAAGTCCTAGCATATTTGCCTCACAAATTGCATCCATTGGTGCACTTTACATATTGTTAAGGGAGTGCTGGAAAGGAAGAAGGAGAACAGGAAAAAGTGGTAGGGCAGTTAAGACAGACAAACAAACAAACAAACTAACAAACATACACCAACTGCTGCATTGCTAACCAGACACATTCCCACTCAGACAGTTATTTCTGCCCTCACTGGCAGTCCAGCTGCAGACACAGGGAAAGTGTTGCTGACCATGTCACTGCTCTTGGTGGACTGACATCAGTACTGGCAGCTCTAGTAGCTGAATGATATTAACATTTGAAAGCTAGGCTGAGCTTTCTCCAAAATTGGGAAACTAAATACTTATCTATAGGCATACTGATATGACATTCTTCTATCAATTCGTCTTCGCACCCAGTGACCACTGCTGATGTGAAACTAAATTTTCTGAGGTTTTCGCAAAGAGCAGCAAATGCCAAGACAAAATGCTGAAGAATGTTTG
The DNA here is from genome assembly GCA_002631895.1 of Agapornis roseicollis. NCBI lineage: Eukaryota > Metazoa > Chordata > Aves > Psittaciformes > Psittacidae > Agapornis > Agapornis roseicollis. Next base: position 82,486 of record NDXB01010357.1, read on the forward strand.
AGGGATTGCTGATTTTGTGTTAATTTGGTAGCTTTTGCAGTTGCTTTAGTTATTTGTAAGCTGTAGACAATTTTGTGGGTGTAGCACAGCCTGAGACTTCCTTTTCTGTACTTAAGAAGCTTGGCCCAAGGAGTGCCACAGCTGAAGTGGAGAGGAGTTCAGGGGGCTGATGAAACCAAAACCCACCAGACCCCACATAGTTTGAGGCTCTCAGTTTGAAAGTCCTGGCTGAGACTTCAAAAATAGTAATCCATTAAATCATTTTCCTAAACATGGTGCACTGCAAAAACCAAAAAGGTGAGAAACAGGTATGTCAACATGAACTACAGATGGCCTTATTTTTATTTATGTTAAGGCCCCTTTACCTTGCTTGTTATTTCCATTATAAAGGAGCCCTAAAATTAGTGTAGAAATTGCAATTTAAAATCCATTACATTCACAGTAAAGAGATTCACTGTCAGGATGAAGGAGGAGAGGTATAGTTTAGTGATAATGAGAATCAGGCCCATTATTCCCAAGAAATTCATTTTGTTTGAGTGAGAGAAGGGGAACTTCTAGGTCATTTCAGTACTTATTCTATTCTGTAAAGAATAAATAAAGGAGACTCTGTACCACTGAAAATTTGATCTGTAATGCCTCATGCACAAATCAGATTGTTCAAATGAGCCTTGATGGCTGCAGAGAAGCGTTAAGAGAGACTGACAGGGAGTACTTGGTTTGAAGAAAAGAAGTCTTTGTTCTGCAGCTGATTGACTTGCTCACCTTACCTGTACATCTGAGAAACATATTTTACCGGTTGGTTTGCACACACCTACCCCTGTACATAAGTAAGCTTTTATTACTGAGTGCATTTGACACATATTATTTATGTGTGGATATCCATAAACTTTGGGAAATACTGTACTTGGTTCCAAAGTGTGTTCTGAACCACTTCGTAGTTGCCTCAAGTCCAGAGCACTTGCTGTTACTGATAAAAATGATCATCAAGTTTACCAGTGTTTCAAGGGCTTTCTCCCTGTTCAGAAAACAGTAGTAAACTATATTTACTCACTTTTGTTCATGGCTTAAAGGTGGCTTAAAGGTGGCTTAAGGGATTTAACTGAAGCAACTTATCAGATAAGGCCAAATGTGAACAGTATTATCTGAAATAAGATTTTTAAAACCTGAGCTCACAAAAGCAAGAAATTATTACAGTGGGTATTTTGGATTAGAATCTAGTAGATTACAATTATGAAATCTGGTGATAAAAATTAAATTTCTTCTCCCATTCATGACATATTGAGGAAAATTAATGAATTTTTACTTTACCTATTGCTAGCACTTATTCAAAAATATGATATTTGTATACAGTAACCTAATCCAGTGCTGATTATAATACATATTTCTGTTACTATGCTTTTCCTGCTCTGCATATATGGCATGTAGATCCAAACCCTCAGGTATACCTCTTGAAATTGTCTGTTCTTTGCTTGCTTTTAATTCCATAAGGGCTGTTAATACAGTTGGTTGGTGAATATAGAAAGGAGAACTTGCATTAATAGTTTGTAGATCAGTCTCTCCATTTCCCTGGAGGATTTTATCTTCCACCTACAGTAGTATGATGAGGATATGACAGGGTTTTCTTTTAATTAACGTTTTAGGCTTCTCATCCCATAGATTTTGGATGGAAATGGTGTGATCATATTGCTCCACTGTGTCTGATGTGTTGAATAACACACTAATTCTTCTGCTTGGAAAGACTTAATAATGAGTTCACAGGTGTTAAATTAGAATTATTTCAATCTATTGTATAAAGTCAGGCACCAATTAATTTCTCAGTGTTGGTTAGGGCAAACTGAAGAATAATCAGGTAACAATTTTAAAGTCCTATACTAAATTGCTTCTTTACTCCAAGGCACTGCATCCCTACATCTAACAGGTTTTGAGGTTCTGTTTCTAAAGAGTAGCCTTATAGATAGGAAACCCTATTCATATATGACACAATATATTTGACTAACTGTATCTCTCAACTGTAATGCATAAACATCCTCTCACCCCGAACCACTGCTAAGGTTAAATTCCTTTTGGAATAATATTTAAATGCAATGCAGAAATGGTGGCTTCTGGAATTAATGAATGTTTCTGCTGGTTTGGCTGTCTCTCGTGTTCTGATTACAGGACTTGACGCAAGGCTCTCATTAAGAAAATGTCTCATTAATACACTACTTCTAGAAGGGAAGAATCCTCAGCAGACATTCCCTCCCATTCAGCAGATCACAACACAAGGTCCCTGCCACAGCCATTTAAAAATGAAATGGAACCAAGCAACCTAATTAAAATAGTATCTGCAGAAGCTCTATGTGCCACTGAAGACCCATACATGAAGTAATCATTTTTTGTAAAACGTTTCATAAATAGAAAACAAAAGAAGCATCTAGTTTCAAAGAAAAAAAAAATTCCAAAGGAGGGAACAAAGTGTTTATTTATAATTAATAACACAGAAGAGAAGCCTCAATCAAAACTGCATTTAAATTAAGACAGAGAGAAGAATATTGGGAAAGCATCTGGTTTTGCAAGATATATTGCCCCAGGTAATGTTTTGAAAAAACACTGAATGCTACAAAATTGTCAAAGGCTATCTAGCAAGCCTGACAAGATCCAAACCCATGAATATAACACACAAACAAGGTCCAAAAAAAAATCCCAAAGTGGGTAAAATTTACCCTTCCCTGAGCAGTGTTGTGCGAAAGCCTTCTAAACAGAATTTTAAACCCGTTTAATCCCCCTGCAAAAATAGATGAGACTTGTGCTGGATTCAGGCAAGGGTAAAATCATCTAGTTTGAATTAGCAGTATTAGCAGCACTTCAACAGAGAGAGGTGAGGGAAATGAACCTTTCAGAGCTTGTTTTAAGAGAGCTTGCACTCAGTGAATAGGTAGCTTCTGTTAATAGGGCATCTCTCCTTCATCTATGTTTGCATTCAGTTAATACTAATGTAGAGATAAGCTGCACAACAAAGGAGAAGGTTTACTTTCAAGAGTTGCCCGTGTAGCTAATGCCAAGAGATGATAGAAGTTCTGTCAGGGGATGAGCACGAGTGGAGGATGCTGAGAGGAGCAGGTTTAACTTCACTGAGCAATCAATATACAGCATCTGAAGGTCAAAGGAACCTGAGAGTGTTTGAAAAATATATAAAGTATGTCAAGAAACTTGAGGGGGTTGCAAACTGAACATCTTTCTTTGGGTCATTTTCTGGGCAGACACAGAGGATTTTTACACAGTGTGTGTAAGAGTGTACTTTGGTAATGACATTAAGGCCAGGTATAATAGTCATTACCATTTCTGAATAATGGTACGGGTATCCTGATATGTTGCAACAAAGCAATTGCGGGTGGCTTATTGACTTCTTACATGGCAGCACTTGTTCTGTTCATTGCAATTGGTATGATTAGCTTGACTTTTTAAGGAGTGATATAAGTTCACTTGCAGAAGAAGGTCTGGAAATATCAAAGTGTTTCTCAAAAGCACAGCAGAAATCCCCATCTCAAGTCAGACTCTGTGTACCTAGTTGAAGTACCTGACTTGTGTATCAGGTTGAAACTGGGTGAAACCACGAGTTTCCAGTTTGAAGTAAGATTTGAAAGTTCAAACATTTGTTGTGCTCCTTTTAAGAACTCTGAAAACATGGTCCCTCCTCAGATAGCCTCTGAGCTGCAGCTCAGGCTTCAAATGTACATTATTAATTCAAGTTGCCTTGTTCCAGCTGTTTATGTATAAAACTGGCTCCATAGTTATTATCAAATATGAATGTACTTCTAACAGCTTCCTCTTAAGTGAACTAATGTCATCTGAAACAAACTTATGTCTGTGACAGATACCTGTGGTTGAAAGACAAAATTTCACTGAGAGTCCTAATGCATATTGAGTAGTGTTTTCCAGAAATGTTGCATGCTATAGATGAGCCAGATTCATCAATACTCTTTAGACCATCTGTTTCATTTCCTCATCACCTTTTCCACAGTGCAGTGTGGTTTCTGTCAAGTTCCTTTCTTCCACTTCCTTTCTTCATGAAATGGAGACAATCCCCATGTATCAGACATTTGCTTTGTGTACAAAGGCAAATGTTTTGGAGGATCATTTATCTGTAAAGTTCAGTGCCAGGAAAGGCAAATGTGCTTTGCATATATACAGTGTGTGTTATATACGGTTATTATTTAAAGTAAACCTGTAAAAGACTAATGTAAATACATGGCAAGAATTTTAAAAGGCCTCATTTCCCACTGACTCAAATGTGAGCAGAGGGAGGTTGCATTCAGCAAGAGTGCGCCTGAAAATCTCACCCATGGTTTGGGGGTTGGTTTTATTTTACTTTATTTTGATAGAAAAGGCTATATTGGAAATGGGAAAAGAGTCTGCGTGTTCTGGTCTCTGTCAGACAATGCTTGTTGTCACTGAGTAGCAGAAATGGAGGATATTTAGGGGGTATAACAAAAATACCTTCCTTCTCATCAGGACTTTGATAAATAGCATGCATTCTGCTGTGTTTCTCTCACCGGGCATCCAGAAGCAGTAAAATGACACACACACACACTCATTTTGTTTATATGACAAGTCTTTCATTTGGAAAAAAAACTGATAAATGAAATGCCACATCTACAGCAGTGCAGGAGATCTCATTTCTCTTCAGGCTGGAAAATGCTTATTGCACTGAAACCACATAATTGCGCCTCTGTGTGTGTGTGTGTGTGTGCTCACATGCAAAGAGTTGCTTTGGGTGGCTGTACACACCTGGGAGCTGTAATAAGAAGGTGCAGTTTGGGATATGCCAGAGTTGCCTGTTAACACCTCTTGGAACGATATGGACAGGGTGGCACATCCCAGCCTCACCATCCTCCTGCNTGCTTATTGCACTGAAACCACATAATTGCGCCTCTGTGTGTGTGTGTGTGTGTGTGCTCACATGCAAAGAGTTGCTTTGGGTGGCTGTACACACCTGGGAGCTGTAATAAGAAGGTGCAGTTTGGGATATGCCAGAGTTGCCTGTTAACACCTCTTGGAACGATATGGACAGGGTGGCACATCCCAGCCTCACCATCCTCCTGCTGCAAGAGGGGTGGTCTCACTTTGCTTTGAGCCATCCCCAGCAGTACCATTGCCTGGCAGAGCAAATCCTGCTGGCCTCATCAGTCACCATCTAGGCTGGACAGTGTAAGCAACTGGGGGCAGTTTCTCTAGCTGACTTGATGTAGCATATGCCTGCTGTCAGGTTTTGGACTCACCTTCCTTCTTTGTGTTACCTCATAGTCAGTTGATTGCAGCCCCTGAGCTTCATGGAGCTGCAGAGCAGTTTACATATGGCTTTCAGGCTGGCAAATGTCCCATGGCACACCAAGGCAGTGCAGGTAAAGGGAGCAGACTCCTTCTGGGTTACCCCACCACAGCCAGGTAGAAGGCAGAGGGCTCAGTCATACCAGCCCTACCTGCCTGGGGCCCAAGATCTCCTAACAGCTTCCTGAAGTGGGTGGTAGGTGCCTAGCAGGTCAGTGAAGGGTTTTGTAGGTGCTCAGATGATTGTCATTGAATTTGATAGCACCGTTGCAGCCTAATGGGTATTGCACTGACCTGCATTTCATTTAGGAAGGCTCTGGCTCCAGCTTTAGTGCATGGTGTCTTAAGAGCAGTGCCTAGATGTTCTGCCATATCATCTCACCACTTAACAGACCAAACCTTTCCTGCCAGAGGACATGGTCTCTTTTGCAAATGCTTGTCCTTTGTTTAACCAACATGCCCAGCAGCTCATACTTCCTTCTGATTCCTATGACAGGGACTCTCCTTCACACAGAACCTCTCTGTAATCATCTCATTTCTCATGCCATCTCCTTGACTTCCTTTAATCAATTCATTTCAGAGGCTAGGAGTCCTTGCTTAGCAGCTTTCTCAAAGGTTCACATCTCTGTTACACAGAGCAGGATGAAGAACATGTATGCAGAACTGCTTTAGTTTTGCATCTCAATTGAGTCCCTTGTCTCTCTACATAGGCTTCATGTTTCTCTGGGGTGGTGGTGCCAGCACTGTCCTCCTTACAATCCTGTTGGAGCAGTCATTGTCCTCAAAAAATGACACTTCTGAATTAGACAAAACTATCTGCGTTTTCTGTTTTGCAGCCTTCTATTTTAATGTCTTCACTGTCTAGTGTTTTTCTCATATACAGAGAGGTCTTGTATTGTATGCATCTGACTGTGATAAAATCCTCCAGGCTTAGCCCTTTTCATACCTGTCTAATTATTAGAAGGCACACGTGCAGATGTACATTTTCCTCTTTTTTCATTTCTATTTCTGTGTACCTCTTGCATCAAGTGCAGTAGAAGATAGGTGAGGTTTTTGTACTGACAATGATCACAAGGTGTTACCTGTAGAAGTTTTGGAAGCTGACCCTGGAAAAATCTCAGCAATACCTGAGGGGATGTGTTTGAGTATACTCACTGTGCCTTGCTGTCTGATTCACTGAAGCTTAAATTCATGCAGGTAGATAACTTGGGGAAAGGCATATTGGGTCAGTGAAAGGGGAAAGCAGAAATGCCAGACAATTTGTTCCTATACTGTACATGCTCTACAGAAGATCAGAAATGCAGTGATTTTTGTATTTCAGGAGCTTCAGCTGTTCCTCGACATTGGCTTCATGATATCCAGGATCAGTGGCATCAGCTCTTCTTTTGTTCAATCCATATCCAACAAGATAAGGCCCTTCCTGGGCAATGAGCTTGAGGCACCCCTTGGTGGATGGACGGTAGCTCCATATATCCCACCTTTGCCATCTCTCCAGAATACTGGGAAAGAGCTGAGTGGTTTTGACATTTTCTCCTTGGAAATGCTTCAGACTAGGCCTTATCTTGAAGCTCTGTGAGTGCTTGGCCTCACAGCAGTCAACTAGATTCAAACTGAACAGCTCAGGCCCCCTTTTCCTTTGCTATAAGAGGTTGCATCTGTGCCTCTCTTCAAGCATTTCTCCCCCTCTCTATCCAGCCTACACATCCTACCCCACTCCACCAAACCCTGAACCTCTGTGGAGGCCAAAGAAACCTCTGAATGTAGAAACTATGTGCAGTGACTATGCCCTCCTAACACCACCAAGAAATGCTACGAGTGGAGAATGGACCTCATGCAGCACAGGAGTAGGATGCCTGAGCTGTCAACCTTGAAACTGGCCAACAATCATGAAAGAAGTAGAATCAGAGCTATTTATTGTAATGATGCCATCTGACATGGGTAAAGGAGATGACTGATTGTGTTTATAGCATGAATGAAATTATTTTTGGCTTTTTTCAAGAGTGCGCTTATAGTGTGTTAGGGAACAGATTTAGAGCAGAGATTCAGAGATTGAGAGCAGCCCTGTGGAGAAGGACTTAGGGATGCTGGTCAATGAGAAAAGGAACATCAGCTGGCTTCAGGGTGCACTTGCAGCCCAGAAAACCAACCGTATCCTGGGCTGTATCAAAAAGAGCGTGACCAGCAGGTCAAAGGAGGTGATCCTGCCCCTCTACTCTGCTCTCGTGAGACCTCACCTGGAGTATTGTGTGCAGTTCTGGTGTCCTCAACATAAAAAGGACATGAAGCTGTTGGAACAAGTCCAGAGGAGGACCACGAAGATGATCAGGGGAGTGGAGCATCTCCCATACGAAGACAGGCTGGGCAAGTTGGGGCTGCTTAGCCTGGGGAAGAGAAGGCTGCGTGGAGACCTCATAGCAGCCTTCCAGTATCTGAAGGGGTGTTGATAGGGATGCTGTGGAGGGACTCTTCATTAGGGACTGTAGTGACAGGACAAGGGGTAATGGGTTCAAACTTAAACAGGAGAGGCTTAGATTGGATATAAGGAAGAAATTCTTTTCTGTGAAGGTGGTGAGGCACTGGAATGGGTTGCCCAAAGAAGCTGTGAGTGCTCCATACCTGGCAGTGTTAAAGGCCAGGTTGGACAAAGCCTTGCATGGCATGGTTTAGTGTGGGGTGTCCCTGCTTATGGCAGGGGTGTTGGAACTAGATGATGTTAAGGTCCTTTCCAACCCTAACTATTCTATGATTCTATTCTATGTGTTACCTTCTACCTCACCTCTTTGTATTTTTCTGCCTTTAAGTCTCAAATCCAGGTCTGCTTTTTT
>NDXB01010357.1:90781-151687 GCA_002631895.1 Agapornis roseicollis
TTTTTTTTTTTTTCTTTTTATTTCTTTTTTTTTTTTTTTTTTTTTTTTTTTTTTTAGAAATGCCTGGTGTATTGAAATGCTCTTGAAGTAAACAAATGAAGAGAATGATAATGCCAGTGTAGTGTAGACAAGTTGGGAAATAAAATTACTGATTCCTACAAAGAACATTAAGGTCTGGGTCAAATTTGGCTCTTTACACGTAAGACAAGGGAGTAGAAGCTGCTTGGGTTTGTGGGAAGGCAGAAATTTTCTGGACTTAGATTTACATTGGAAGGAAAAAACAGAGAACTCTGCTCCTGATTATGCTGTAAATCAAATTAACTTTACACATCTGCTATGTCTTTCAAGTTTAGTGTTCTCTGAATTACTGCCTTCATGTTTACACTGTTAAAACTCTAATGCATTAGTAAGCAGCAATCACCACAGCTTTGCTCTGCATTAGCAAAAAGCAAGGGAAAAAAAAAAAGAGAAAAACAAAACTCTTTACTAAGAAGGACTGTCAGGGATTACTGTATGTGCACGTTGTGACAAACCAAACAGCCTCCAGGGTGCTGCTCTCTGCTGCTGCTCACTTCATGTTTCATCCATTAAATGAACATGACGATGGTATTTTTTCTTATTTCTTGACATCACTTTTACCACACTGGTGATATTTAACATGCACTCATCTTGGCTCACTATAAGCAGTAATGTCGTACAAATTAATTTTGAAGAAATAATTTTCTTGCTAATCATAGAATTAAAAAAGCCTCTCTTGTTCATTGTGTGGGGTTTTTTAAGAGGAGAACTTGTACTCAGCAGGCTTAAATTTGAACAAGGACAGATATGCAAGGCTTTGCGCACATTGCCAAATTTTTATTATTGCCCTGTTTTTGTGAGAAGTATACACATTTTAAACTTATTTCAATAATACAATTAGGTTAATCACATAGAGGAGTCAACTGTTAATATAGCGCTTCTGTGATCTGTAGCTATTTTTAAAGGGTCATTCAAAAAGAAGAGGAATTATTCAAGGAAATGGGTTTATTATAAATGTGTTGGGATTATGTTCAATAATGATGTGGATGTTCCCTGGAAAAAAGCTTTCCCCTTCCTCTCTGTTGCATGTCACTCCTTATTTGCATTTTGAAAACATTTTCATTGCACTCTGTGGAGTTTCCTTACTTTTTCTTTTAAGAATCTAATGTAGCTGAAAGTGATATTTGTCTCTAGTTTTCTGGGAAAAGAAACACAACTGCTACCAAAAGACAGAGAATTTCCGATTGTTGGGTTTTTCCATAAAACTAGTTAAAAAACTGTATTGCCTGGCATGGTAATCTTTGAGCTGCAACTTCAGTTGGTTGTGGCAGGATAAGAGGGCATACATGCCCAGTCTGCCAGATGGAATTTGTATTAGCAGGAAAATTCTGGTTTTGACAGGACTATCACAGTGTCCCACTGCTTGTCTTCCTCAGTATTGTACAGATTGCTATCTTCTTCAAAGACTGGCTCATCTCTTGTGATTCTGATGTAGAAAACACATCAGACACAGCAAGAACTTCCCCGATCCTGAGGTGGATTTCCCCTGAAAATGATTTAGTTTGCTGCCTTTATCTTCAATAAATCTTGGCAGGCAGACAGAACAATCCATTGCCACTCACATCTTGCCTTGTATAAAAGTTACCCTTAACCTAACTGGAGCCATTTGATCCTTTAAAACTGCAAACTACCTTTGGTGAATTCCTGCTTTTCAAATACTGTGCTGTGGCTGCAAACAATTATTTTGCCCTTGTCATCACCATCATCATCCATTGTTCTTTTTTCCCCAGTGTTCTTAATCTCCCATATCTAAATCCAGTCTTAGATGTAAATAAATATGGGAAAATTCTCTTCATTTGGTTGTATATGATAATGTTTGATAAAAAACAAACTCATGTGATAGATAAACATTTGGGAATGATACAATTGCACATTTAATCTGAGACTCGTTTGCTGAATGGAGAACGGCTACAATACCTTCCAGACCACAACATTCTATAGTAACAGATATTTGCTTGAGAATTATCTATACCCTATAGGACAAACCAACACATTTTGGAAAAAAAAAAAAAAATAATCATGTTGTAGTGTTTCGATACATGTGGATATTATCGTTGAGGAGATGCTGCCCATAGGTAGGGCTGGTTTTGTTGAGTTCTGTCCTGTGCACCTTTGTAAGGAGACGGAGCTCTCTCATCCCTCCCTTAGCAACTTTATATTTTTGGTGTAAACCCAAAAGATCCTGGATTCAGAACCCCATACTTTGGGGACCAGGGGGGACCTATTGTGTCATCCAGGGCTTAGCTTTTCTCTCCATGCACAGCTCCATGCTATGAATATCCACCAGTTCACATCCAGCGGGGTGAAATGAATTCCCATGCAGGTATCCCTGAAGTAATTTGAAATGCAAGATAACAAGGTGCCCTCACAGATATGACATAGAATCTGTGGTGTTCAGGCTCACCTTGAATGAGAGTTAGAAGGTGACGAGACCTCATTGTCCTCAGGTAGTACCAGGCTAGTGGCCGCTAGTGGTCAACTAGATCCAGAGCTAACTGGCCCAGAAAATGCAGCTCCCACCAGATATTTTTTTAGGTAGAAGTGTAATATATCCAAGAAGACTGTTCTGCTTTGAAACCAGGTGAACTACTGAACTTAAGTCATCTAACATTAAATATTTTGTTCTGGGTTTCAGATATTTCTAACTGATTTTGCTTTATCACTCTGTCTTCCCACCATCAACAAAGAAAACACTCTAGATCCTGCAGCTTTTGAGTTCATAATTCACAACCTTGATTTGATTTAAAGACAGGATTTGGGGATACAGTTTGTATTTGTAATGTTGAAAACTATTTTCAAAATTAAGAATTAAAGCCTCAATTTGAATCAAAACTGTGTCATTCCAGATTGAAGTAATTGAGGATTTGCTTCATAGGCAACTTCTTTGAAATTCTTCTTGTCTCTGGTTAGTTGGCAAAAAACATTTAAAAAGCCAAGTCTGCATCCAGTAAGAATAAAAACTGGTAAAAATTTGCTTTAAAAACATTTCTCAACAGGAAATGGGGATGTGTGCCTAACATTATCATCATTCTTGAGAATTCTTTGATTAATTCCTTTTGGACTGAAAGAGTCAAACGCTGAAATATACTTCAGGTATTATATGTGAGTAGCCTAAATCTTTTTGCAAAAACTTTGCAAGCCATTTGAGTAGCAACACTGAGACAATAAAGCTTGCTTGGAATTTTGGATCTTTAATCAGTGTTCTTTATACAGAAACGTTGCTTGACTTGGCACAGTCCCACACATTGATGGGAAAGAACTGCAGAATGGAGAAGTCCTTTAAAAGCAAAAAATAACACTCCAGAAGCATGACTAGCGATATTATACTAAAAATAGTTGCTTTCTTTGACTTTTTAGCTGATTAATTGGTTATGTAAGGGAAATATTTATAGCATAGGACCATCCCAACCTGATATATACCCAGAAAGCATAGTATGACATGGAAAATCTGGGGAAAATAGCTGAAATAAATAAGACTTTACTTCCTTGGCATTCTAATGATATAATATAATAGGATTTAGCACTAAGGTCAACAGACATGATCAAAACCAGGACCCTTTTTAGACCCTTCATTTGGTTTTTGGGATAGCACATTTTACTTTGAATGAATAAATGAATGAATTGTATATCCTAAAAGCAGAGATAGTTGGTAGATGCAAGTCTGATTGCCAATAGATTGTATCAATTAGTAAATTGAACATAGCAATAACATCTCGTAGTAATGACAATTTCTTAGATGTCAGTGTCTTTCCATCACAATTTCAACTGACTTTACCTTGCTACATTTTTTTATTGTAGAACAAGTGAAGGCTCCATATACCAAATATGTTTCATGTCATGGCATCTCCACCAACTCACAATGATGTATTTCATCTGCCTTAAAAATTTGACTCCTTTTTAGTAGTCGTTTTATGTAAGAATGCCAACATTTTCTCAAAATGAGTGAAGCCACTAACTTATCATGCTGTTGGCAGCACATTAGCAGTAGAGAAATAGAGCCTAAGAAATATATGAAATGTATTCTTTTTCCTTTTTCTAAAATTTTCAACGCTTATAATTTCCTTGATTAAGGGTAGGCTCAGGAAAATAAATTTTGTGCTCTGCATGTTATGTGTTCCCATTCCAACTTTTTTATTCTATGTGCACTGGAACAAAACTTTTCCATATAAATAGAATATATGAGATCAAGTGAGAAAGATGGGAAATGAACAGGCAAATAACTAGTACATTTGGCTGCAGCCAAAGCAAAGGAGAGAAGGTAATGCATAGAGTGCATAGGGATTCCCAGAGTAAGCACACACAGAAGTACTGTCTGCAGTGTGTTGTTGTCACTTGTCTTTGCAAAATGGACTCACACAATCTTCATCATTATTCTCTCTTTCTGGATGTGCCCTGCCATTAGCACTGCCCCAAAGTCAAGAAGACTGTTTCGTGTAAGTGCTCAGCTTTTATTTTTCTTGAAAGCAAGCTGAAAGAACAAGCTCTTCACAAGGGAATAAAACACCTATCCTGCACCTTAAAAGTAAAAGTTAAAATAAAAAACATAAAGCTGTCTTTCAGGTAGATCAGCATTAGTGCTGTATTTTGGATCAGGATTTGCATGGGAAGTCAATCTCTTGGTCATCCCCACTTACTAGACTTCAGTTCACTTCACAGAGCAGTGTTAGAGTGTGCAAACTAGATTTCTTTCAAATGAAAGTAAACCAAAAATTCATTCCAGAAATACACCTAATGCACTCCAGACCCCAGTGGGCACAATGAGGAGCAGACTAAGCCCTAATCTGGTCAAACACCCTGAGGTGCAAGTAGGTAGGTCCTAGGCATGAACCATTTCAGTCTACTGATCCACTTCAGTCCCACTTGCTGATGAAATACTCTGCTTGGGCTCTCCTTCACTTACTGTGACCTTGATTCAACCACCCTGTGTCTCTCCCCCAGTTTTGCCTGCTCTGAGGCTAGTTCTTTCCTTTACTATTAAAAATCAGCAAAGCATGAGGAAGGAAGTGAAGTGATGTAACTTCACACCAGCTGAAGATCTCAACTCTCCTGCTTACATCTGCCAGCTCTGGCTCTCTTATGCTCGAAAGATTTTCAGAAAGAAAAGCTGATGAAAGAAGGATGAGTTATTGGGACATACGCAGCAGCATTTTTATGACAGCTTTAGCCAGCTTTACTTCAAATTTACTTCAAGTACCAGTGCAACTTTGTTTTGATTTTTGAATGGTAATATTTACTCCTTATTAATAACAAGACTGCCTTATAGTAGACAATTTTGGACCAAATTTGTCCAGTGCTCACAGATTTAAATAGTCACAAAAGAATTTTAACAGTTGCCTATAAATTTAATGGCTTCATAGCAATTATTATACAGAATAGTATATGTTTTTTATTACCCTTAGGTCCCTTTTTAATAGGAGTGCTGTGCTTTGTACAAGTCAATTATTTTTGATAGTTACTGTAATTAATGTTTAATTATATTTTATTAGCCTCATTTTGTTCAACTACCTTGGAACCAATCCAAGCATTTCTAAATGCTATACTTTGTGTGTGTGTGTGTGTGCACACATCTGCATACTCTTCATACGTCCATATATGCAGCTAGTGAGTGTATTATTCTCACAGAGGGGGAAATGTGAGACTCATCTCAGAAGACTATAGAAATGTGTGTGCTGTCCTCTTTTCCCATGGCTATCAATGATATCCCTCATGCTCATCTCACAACTGCAAGCCTATCTCCCAGTTTTCTCCTACACAGACACATATCTGATGTCTCCTGGTAGGTATTTCTCATAACATTAGAACTGTATTTTCAATGGCTTTCAGTAAGCACATGTATGAGTGACTTTTTCCCTTTTGTTCCTTTATTTTCACTTTCTTCTCTTTGTTGGATTTCCGCCTACTTTCCTTTTTATTTGTCTTTTCCCCAGGAATGAATTTTGCTGCTCTTTATTTCTGATCTCTGTTCCTTCATTTTTCTTTCCTTTTCCCTAATCTTTCTCCCTTTCCTTTTCTGTCTTTCTTCCCTACTTCAAAGGTAGGAGGAAACTTCTGTCTTCCTCTGAAGTCTCTGTCTTAATTCCCACTCTCGACCAGGTGTATATCCTGTCTCAGAAACTATACAGCTCTAGCATTTTATATTTTGTTTCACTTTTTCTGACTGGGGTAGTGCTTCTGTCCTCCCCCCTCCCTTTCTCCATAGAGTTTTGTCTCTCTATGTTCCTTTCATGAATATGAAATTTGTATTTAACTCGTTCTTTCAAAAATGCATACCTTTTAATTATGAATTGTCATCGAATCCTCGTGTCCTTCATGTGTGTGTCAGTTTTCCTGTGAAATGAGGATAGCACCAAAGAACTGATAACAAGTGTGGAATCGTTTACTGGAATTTTTTGTCCTTAAAAGAAGACACCATCATTTGAATTGCAGTGACCAAGCATGGTTTCCCAGCAAGTTTGGGACACTTGTGACCTTATGGATGACTCTCAGGTTCCCAAGAAGGTTCTAGAGTTAGGGAAAACCTGTTGGCTATGCACACATTACTATCTATTCTCCTTCTTGTCTGTTTTTTCCTAGTTTCTCTGGTTGATCTTTTTCCATCAGTGGAGTAGCTGTGACTGGTTTCTTTCTGAGTAAATGTTTATGTTATGGAAGCATCCAGAGGCCTTAATCAGTCTTGGAGCTTCATAACCTGGGTATCATTCATTCATAGAACATGAAATTCCTTCAGCTGGAGGAGTTTTGGAGCTTAAATGGCTGCAATGAGAGTTTCCCTCTGCTAGGTGTTTTCTGTTCCCTTTGGTGATGATTAAGTTCACCACAGTGAATTTGGCACGCAAATCAGGTGTCAGAGTCACCAATGAAGTGGAGGAAGGGGACTGAGTCATCTTTCTCGTTAGTTCCTCTTCATTGCTATAACCATGGTAAACCAGTGTTGACATGTCAGATTTTGGGGATGGATATTTTGCATGTTGAAAAATATCTGGTGTTTCCTAGCTATCTCTGCTGGTGATTCCTGCTTTATTCTATTTTGCTGTGAACATTTGCAATGCAGTATGTAAACCTGGACAGAAACTCCACACACCAGCAGAGAAGACGCTGCTATGGAGTTTGCTATTCAATAGAATCCTTCTCACACTGGTTTAACAAAGCTCATTGGGCATCAGTTATGAAGAACACACTGGGAATAATAGAAAAGTTTATATACTGACCACATATTGAAGAACATTTTAGAACTGCTGAAAGGAAAGCTGCTCTACACAGTTTATTAGATAGAGCAATGGAAACTGCTGAAAACAATCTCTCCTGAAAGATTAGGAAAATATAAATATACCATTATTTCCAGCAGTATAAAACACATTGATAAATGCCACAAAAAATGTATCCAGGAGAAACTGTGGATGGACTACAAGACCCACTGAAACCTTCACAGAGGTGGACAGGGAGCAGTCATGCTGTCCTATAGATGCTGCAGCAGGATGATGGTACAGATTGATGTTGAGACTTTTTGAAGATTTCTGTGATGGAGAGACCCTTGCCTTCCTTGAGGCAGAATGCTTTCTCTAGTACACATTATCAGATCAGACCAGGTATTTGCCCAATATATAAAAGTTCAGATTCTGCCCAATAAAGCAGAGTGGTGCCTTGGATAAGTACCTCATTATTCATCTACCTCAAAGGCTTACAATTTTTTATCACAAGTCTATTGTGCCCTAAGGAACCCTTCCAAAAAACACTTAATTGAACCCAATATGTTCCTATTAAAAGCATGAACAAATCAGCATTTTCCATTTTTTATCATCAAAAGTTTACCAACCACCTCTAATTGCCAAATGCCAATAAGCATTTTTAGGGGGGCTAAAAGTGAGCATTGCTTATCCACCCTTAACCCTTTTCCTGAACAAAGACTGCAGAAGGCACAACCAGCTTTGGCAAAGGCATTGCTGGTCCATTCTACCAAAAGCAGCTCTCATAGTAGCAGTCTGTTCAGAGATGCTCACCAGCACATAAGGATGTGCAATGAAGCACTCGAGGGGGTTCTTCAGGCACACAGTGCTGTTCAGGAATTATTCAGCAGACTGAAATGGCCCTTCCCTCACTTCACTGCAGTAATGTTCATGGGTATGACATTAAACAAATTCTTACCATACATCTAATTAAATGGAAGATGTGCACTGTATGCCTCAGTGTTTTAACACTGAGTGTGGATTCTTCCATGGCTAACTCGCATCCAGCCAACAATGGCTGTCTTGTAATGAGATTATAAGACCTGATAATAGCTCCCCAGTTATTACCTCTATGCCAAGACATTTATAACTGTATTAGGTATTACAAATAGGAGAATGGAGAGTGCACTCCAAAACCTTCGAACTAGTAGACAGGAAGCAGCTTTACAGTTTGAGCAGATTTACTACTTCCCCCAAAGAAATCTCTGTTCTCCAGAAATGAGAAAGAGAAATCACTGGAGAATGCCCAGATGTAGTAGTGTACAGCCACTTTGCTCCTGTCAGCTCAGTCCCATGCATCTGCTTTCAGGCTTGAACCCAGGCAACATCTATCAGATGAGCTGATACAGCATACAAAAAACCACCCATCCTAAAAAATACATGGGAATTCTGTAATTTGTGTTTCTCAGCAGAAGACACTAAAAAAAGACTGAAAACATTGATGTTTCCAGTGTGGTTGATACTAATCTTTAGAAGGCAAAGGCAAATTCGAAGAGATCAGTAATTAGAAGAGATAGTACTTAAAAATAGTAAAAATATCAGGCCCTGTACCAAGTATTTCTTAATCTTGGTAATAAATGTAGACTGTAATATATTAACAAAGATAATGACTAACAGATTAGAATTTATTATGCAAGACTTGATTCACCATAACCAAGAGGGATTCATTAGAAATAGATTACAATGTACAGTAGTAATAACAGACAATTATTGAACATAATAAATCTATGTAAAGAGAGGGATGAGTTAATGTCTGTCTTTTCCATTAGAGGAAGAAAAATTTTTTCAGATCATGTAAACTTGAGTCACTCTCCTTTTACTGTCCTCAGATTTTTTCAGCGAGAACATGTAGGTCTATGTGAGAAAAGAGAGCCGTGAATAAGTAGAAATGGACCCTTCTATCAAGAAGATGTAGAAAGAAGAATAAGCTCAAAATGTCCCTCTCTACTTTTCAATTGATGTTAAATGTGAAAATCTAGCCTTACTAACATAACAACCACAAAAAAAATGGATTGGACAAGGATAAAATAAATTACACTAGTGAATAGCATATTGATATTTCTGTCACAACAACATATGCTATTTGTTAGTATTCTATTATATTTAATATTTTTCTTTCTTTTTCAGTTCAGTTAGATGGTAAGAAGGGAATTTGTTTGAAGTTTTTACCACAGCTTTAATATTCAGATAATATTTTGGCATTATATTTCTAATATTAAATTTTGGTGTTAAATGTTTTATTTTAAAAATTATTCTTTTATAGTGCTTCTATATGTCAGAAATGACAGTTTTTGTTATCTGTGGCAAGATTTCTTCAATTCCACCTCCAGAAAATTATCTGCTTTGTAAATTGTTCAAATAGTAAGCAGTTCTTTCTAGGTTCTGTCTTCTTTATTCTGATTTTTCTCCTGCCTTTCAGTCCTGTACCATTCAGCACAAGAGCTGGTCTCTGAAATGATCTGGTGATCATGTTAGGCCATTTATCATAATCCTAATAGAGAGACTTTTCTGGATGTTTGACAGCTGGCTGTGTTGGGACTTGGCAAACTGGACTTTCTTATGAAGCTTCATGGATCTTAGAATTGGTCATACTTTACATCCAACTTAAAGGTTACAGGTATGTTAACACTGTGTTTGTCTTATGCTGTAGAGGACAGTTCCTGTTCCACTGACTGGCAACAAATAAAATGTTCTTGTTATTTCTGTTATTACTGACAATAAACATCTTGTTAAGAGTTGCTTATTTAAACAATTGGCTTTCCTTCTGCTTTTTCACTTAATACATATGCTCTTAAAAATGGTTGTGGGTTTTTTTCGTTGTTGTTTTGGTGTGGGGATTTTTTTTTAATTTTAGAAGTTAAATTCTTTCATTTTAATGACACAGTCCAGAGTGGCTGGCAGATATTCACTATGCCTTAGGATGATTGACAGTAAGCAGAATGGAACACCCATACATTTAAATTTAGAAAAAAAACTAATTCTGAAAACAAGGCTCTTGGTTATGTCTTGTGAATTTTAGGTCTAAACCTAAATTTCTGATCTCTGTAGCAAAATGCAAGTAAAAGCTGAGGAAAGCTAATAAATCACTATCTGATCTGAACCGAGCTCCATTAGAAATAGGAATTTGTTACTTATAATGTACACCTCTTGGCTCTCATTAAAGCCTTGTAGAAATGATGCACTGTACTTGAAAACCATAGACTGGAAAATAAATATATTCGAGCTGCATTGCTGGGCCAGTGCTCTATATCCCAGTGGTAAGCTCAGCCTATTAATGGCTAATGCTTTAAAGAAACACAAAAGCCCTAAGGCTAGACTTGTATTGCATTGTACCTGCATAGTAGCTGCAAATATTAATCAAAGCTTTTGAACTTGTGAAGTACTGCATTGTCCTTGATCACCTGTAACTGAGTCTAGACCAGTTTTTGACATGGTTTGGATAATTGCTTCTGCCTGAAAATGTCTAGTATCTTTTCTAAAACAGCTTTATTCTCCACTTAACTGCCTATATAAAAGAGACATGCTTAGCAAGACAAGCAGCAGTGTTAGGCAATGGATGCTGGGGTCCTGATTTTGCAAGCATGATGTCTATCATCATTTGCTCATTGAGGTCACTTCAGGAAGCCCGACAGATGTCCCCTCTACCCTCTTGCTCTTGTGTCTCCTTCTCCGCTTTTACAGTGAGTGAAGAGCCTCAGCACTGGACCTGTCTTTCTGACTTTCTTCCCTTGTCTTCCTCCCATCCTTCCTGTGCAGTGTTCATCCAAAGATCCTTGTGACAGGGATCCCACTCTTACTACCTCTCACCCTCCCTTCATGGTCCATATGAAGCACACAGTGGCAGTGGATACTATACTGCCTCTTGAATGACTCAGTAGAGCCAAGAGCATCTATTAGTGCTCCTAGCTAAGATCTGGGCTTTAGGGACCAAGTGTTTCAGTCCTCCAACTATCTGACATTATGCAGCATTCAGAGGATCAGCACACAGAACCTGGTATAAGGGGGATTTCCCAAGTTTTATCCATGTATCTGAATTTCTTTGCATAGCATAACTGCAGTGAAATCCTAACAAACAGTCCCTCACTTCCAGAGCTTCCTCAAGGGGAATACACTTGCCACCTTGTGTATCATGAGTGGCTGCAAGGCTCTTGGGAATTTAAGCTATAGTAACATGGAGAACTTGAGTTGCATCACTATGAAAAGAAACAGCTTTGGTGACATGAAATGATTCACCTTGGAGTGGCTGGAAGATGATTGAAGGCCACAGTATGCTCCTTGGGAAAGTAATTGCTTTTCAGTCTCTTCTTTGAGGAAGGGGGGAAACAAAAAAGTATCCTGTTTACTTTTCAGACTCCAGGAAGGATGTCAGTCAATGTGACCTCTGTCAATATTGAAGGACAAGCAAGCAGCCAAAGAGTTGTTCTCCCACCTTGATCTGTTTAGACGGATTACAGACACAGGGTTCTTGCAAACGCAGGCTTTTGGGGAGCTATTGAGTTTGTCGTGGGTCTTTTGTTGCCTGGTTTTGGCTTTCTCATTGATTGCTCTATTTAAATCTGATTTATGGGACTAAATTTTTGGTGGTATTGCACTGTGCATCCAAAACAGTGTAAAGCATTTCTTTTTAATTTTGTTACTGCTTGCCTTCATCTGTATACAGCCGTTTATCTCAGGATTTACAAATCTGCAGTGTAATTTGTTCACAGCTGATGCTATGCTTACTCCAAGTGAGAGCTGAGGAACAGGAGTTACAGATTGCTGTCAGCAGACACAGATCAGTATTTTCAATATTCTTTACATAAAGCAGTTTTACTTTTCCTATCCAGTGTTCTGTGAGCAAGTGATTAGAAATGAAATATGAGGGAATATGGTGGAAGTTAAGCTTGGAAAGATCGCTTTTCCCTAGTTAAGAAGAGGTAGAGTTATATAATTTCACAACATTGTTCTAGGTTCTTTTCCAAGATTTAATGGTTTAGATTATGTCATTTATTATGACATAATCAGACATGCACAGCAGCAGACATGCACAATCAGACATGCACAGCAGCAGTGTTGGGGATTCGTGTGGATGTGACCTCTGTAGTCTCAAGATGAAGAATTGAACAGTAAAATGATCCACAAATTTCAGTTAGTTTAAGTATATTCATTAGTAAAAAAAGAGCAAATAATAAATATTCTCAACTATAAAGAAAATGTAAGTAAAATACCCAAAGAACGAAACTTACAGCCTGTGCGAGTGACTTGCAATTGTGCTTTTAAAGGAGGGAGAAGAAATAAAGCTTATTGGGTTTTGGTTTGGGTTTTTTACTTATAAATTAGTAAGAAGAAGCAAGGTAAACCAGCAAATATATATAACAACACATGGTTCTGCTCTATTCCAGATTTGTATGAACTGACTAGGGAGCAGAGTAAAACCTATTTCACAACTCAGAGAATGTGAACAAACGGTTTCTCAGAGCTATAAAATTAAATTTCAGTGATTTCTTGTCATGCTCAAGCACTAGCATCAGGCTTGAGAATAAACATAATTATAAGAATTAATAAAATTAGTTGGGACACACACCATCTTACTGAATGTTTTCACTGAGCAGAAATATCCTCAGCTGGTGTAAATCGGAACGGCTTCATTGACGTCAAAGGCTCTGCAGCAACCTGCACCGGCTGGGGAAGCAGTCTTGTGTGGCTAAGAGTGTTTTTCCCCAATCCAGACCTGCTGCTTTAAGAATTTTAGAAAGAAGAGAAAAATGCCTCACAGTCTTGTGACTATTGCTTGTTACTGGTGGAGAAAATATTGTGCTCTGTGTGCCTCAGCACAGGCTGCCGGAACAGGAAGACACCTTCATTTGTGAGAATTATATCTGAGCACTTTGGACATTATTCAGTTTTACTGGGCTGTATTTACTTTAACTAGTTTTATTTATTTTCTTTCCATACAAGAATTTACAGCATACACATAATACTTTCTTTTTTTTTGATTGGATTTGCTTTATCAACTGATCTCACTCAAATTTGTTTTGAGTGAAGCAGCTGAGCTGTTACCTTTTACATATTAGACAGTAAAATGTAGGAATTGCGATTCCAGGCAAGACCAGCTGTCCCTCTGCTCCAGCATCCTTTTCCTCTGACCTCAAGGCAAGCCACTGAGGTGCAAAATAACCTGCCTGGGGGAAGCACTGCCTTCCCAGTCTTCAGGGTCCTAGTTGCTTTATATGCTGAAATGTGAAGCTTTAGGCTTCTCATTAAGAGGACTGTGTTTGCCAACTAAGGTAACTGAATGTATTCTTGTTACCTATATAAAGGTCCGGTCCCTGTATAATCCTCTAAGCTCCAGGCTTTTCTCATTACTTTGTGACAATGAATGCCACAGTTTAATTATGTTTCACCTAAAAAAAGTTAAATCTGTCTTCAGTGTCATCAACTGTTTCCTTATGTTAGTATTGGGAGAAAAGGCAAATGGCAACATACAATCGACTTTTGCTGCAATAATCTGTGACCCATTCTTCCCTCAGCTAAGCCATTCAAATCTTTTCCATCTGTCTTCATCTGGAAGTCCACCCATGCCTCTTATAATTTTTACCAGTTATTTCAGCCCCTATTTTCACTTTATCCTCATTTGTTCTCTGTTCTAACTGTAGGGCAGTTGTGTTCCTTAAGGCATGTTGCAGTCCTGATCTCCAAGTTGTCAGTGGGATTTGTGGAGCATATTGTGACTTCCTTTCTGCCTACATATCTAAATTTCCACTAGAAATCTAAGCAGTAGATGGTGTTTAAAAATCAAAGCAAAGGATGTTGCACAACCAAGCATTAATAGGTCTTCTTCAGCCAAGACACAACCATTGTTACCTCAGAGCTGACAAGTTCTCACACGACCCAGAGTTAGACATCAAGACCTAAACACTGTATTTCAAGGAAGGGAAGGTCACTGACATATGTCAAAGTTGTTCTGCTGACACTCCACAGGGCACATATTGCTTGCCTGCCTGTACAACACTGCAAAGCCAAAGTCCTTAATTACACTTTTCCTGGATGCACTGACATTTAGATTTCTTAGGGACTCCGATTTTTTTTGAAAGTACCATTTTTTTTCTGAATTATGAGCAAGGCTGTAAGGAAACTTGCAAATTATATATTCCTTATGATAAATAAAGAAACTTACACTTCCAATTTCAATTGAATTGTTGTTGGTTTGTTCTTCATATGAGCATGTGTCAGTGAGAGGAGCGGGACTAGCAAAGGTATTCATGTCATTAGTTTTAAGTGAACTAGACTGATCCTGTACGTTGTGAGATGTGTCCTTTTATCTGAAATTGAGCAAAATTGAATGTAGATTTCTGCTGTCATCTTGTTGTCTTCACAACACAGTTATATTTAGCAAGCATACAGAGATTGGCGTGAATAAGCTAATAATACGACACATTTCGTATGACACATATGACCCAAATGTAAACCTACAGTGAGATCAGTGTTAAAGCAGAACAGAAAACAAAAATTTTAAAACCTTTAAGATTACCTAGGCAACATAAAAACCATAAAATGACTTGCAGCAGTTGGGGAAAAAAAAGAAACAAACAACAAAACAAACCAAAATAACCACACAGAATAAAAGATGAGGGTATGGCAGCATTATAGCCCTTTAGCCCATAAAGTGTTTATATATATTGTTTTTACTTGTAGCCTTGTAAAAGAGAATAAATGTAAATATTTCCTTCCTTTTGATAAAAAGAAAAATAATGGAGTATTTCCTTAAATTTATAAGCACCTTTCCATCATGAAGGATCCCCAACTGACAGGGGAATTGAAGTGCACTATCATACTTCGGAATGAACATACTTCATGGTTTTGATAGCATTGTTCATTTATTTGAAACAAAAGCTTCTTAAAGCTCTATCTTTTCTACATTCAATATAAGTTTAACATTTTGGGAGCTAAATAGATAAATATATCCAGTTGAAGCTGATCTCTCTTCTAGTCTTGGTAACCAAACTGAAGCCCAGAGGAAGTCTGTTTGGTCAAACTAATGGTGTGTCTTGATGAAAGGGCCTCCCTGCACAGGGCAGACTGACTGCACAGCAGAGGTACTGCTGTAGTCACAGAAGAGCTGTTTAAAAATATGATTCACTTATGCACCTGCCTTCTCTGAAGTGCAGCCCTCTTACCCTAAAGCTAACAATATTGAAAGGGAAGGTATTCTTGAGTGCTGGTTAAGGTGACCACCTCAATTTAATTCCACCTGTGGCCAGGAAGGAGGAAGATTTCCTTCCCTCTTGCAGCAGGGCTTGGGCGAGGCAGGGAGAGGTTGGCTCTGTGGCCAGGAAAGAACACAGGAGAGCTGGTGCCCCCCAGCTCCCCCAGCAGTTTCTTGGCCTCCAGCAGCCTGGACGTGCACACCCATAACTGCAGCAAAGCTGTCTCTGGTGAAGACATTTATGAGAGATATGACTAATGTCAGCTGACAGGTACAAAGGACTCTTCCTTTAGCAGTGGCAATGGCTGAATCATTAAGACTCCATTAGTGATGTAAGTCTTCTTGCACAAGAGATGGTCCCGAGCTAGTTTTTGAACAAGTGTAATTCTTCAGAAGTTCATTTTCTCACCCTGTTGTGGGTGCTGATGTTTATTAATATTTAGCAGTGTTTCAACAAAACCAGTGTTTTCTAAACTACATTTCTTCTTTTCTCCTTTTTCTCTTTGTTTTCCAGTACTGTCAGCTCATGACTCTAAATTGCCAACCTGTGCTCTATGAGCATCTCAAGTTTTGTTTTAACCAGTATTAATACAGACAGGCTGTCAGCAGCCTCTTTGTGTAAATACTCCATTAGTTCCCTAAGGGAGACTCTTGCTTCGAGCTACTTAGTGCTTGGTCTACTGGATGGCGGCTAGAAGAAGGCCAGTGTCCTTAAGAAACAAGGTTAAACAAAACCCCACAGCTTGTCTTGTCCTTGTTTCTCCCCTCCTGCCTTAAGTAATCCAGAGTGCTCTGGATCAGGGTTAGGAAATGGATCCCTTACATAAAAAACCAGCAGTTTCTATCAGTGACTTTTCTATCAGTTGACTTTGCCTGAGAGAGGGTTGAGAAATAGTTATTATGGATAATGGACCTTAGTTAGCATATCAGAATTATACAGCGTCAGCAGGCTTCAAACATACCATGCCTTCTCAGCATCTCCCCCAGTCTAATGGCAAAGCAGAAGCAGCTGTCAAGATTGCCAAGCGAATGTATTGAAAAGGCAAACTGAAGAGATAAACACACAGAGACCATGCTGCTGGACTGGAGCAGCATACCAGCAGTAGGTACTAGCAGCCTAACGCTACATTTTATGCCACAGTGTTGTGCAAGCTCTCTGTTGCCTGCAGCAAATAAACTCTTAAAGCCGTAACAGTGGAGAAAGTGACAGGGTGAATTAAAGAGCTGCAACAGCAAGCCAGTAATGGAAGCATAGAAATGCTCATAGGGCACCAGAGAGGACATCCAATAAGGCTGCAGCCAGCATCTGATGACAAGAAAAGATGTCTGGGACCTCTCTGAGAAGTGTAGAATTATTGTCATAAAGTAGCATCCATGCAGTGTTTCATGGGAAGCCCTAGTGAGCCATCATCCTCATGGGATGGTCCAGCTGAATCTTTCCATATTCTAGGTGCTGGCGAAAAGAAGTCAAGCAGTGACATTGAGATCATTATATGCCAATGTGTGATTCTTCGGAACTGCATCTATGACCACAAGTAGGACAGAAATCGGTGGGAGAAGTGTTGAGATATTCCTTAGATGCTTCAGAAAGGGTCATATCGAATTTTTAAGTTTCCAATATCCCCAGTTCGTCCTCCTCAGGGCTGCTCACAATCCATTCTCAATCTATATGTGTGTATACACATAGAAAAAGCAAGGTGCTGCAGCCTCTTCTTTTGATCCTTTCCCACACTCCATTTGTTAACTGTTGGAAAGGGAACTGAAAACCAAAAGTCTTCACACCTGGATGAATGCCATGACTACCAAACCACCAAATTATTTTCTTGTCATTAAACATTGGGTTTGTTTTACTGGATGTCTTGTCATAAGAAGTTTGCTGAGTAAGCACCTACCTTTGCACTTGGACATAACAGGAAATTTCCATCACCTAACAAAAGGCATTTAATATTTATGAGAATATAGTTAATATGGGTATCTCTGTGTAACTCTGTTCAGTCTTTCTTTCTAAGTTCTGTTCAGCCCCAAACACAAATGTTCCCTTTCTACCATACCCATGGCATCAATTCAGAGCTGAATTTGGGATTTGACAACAGTCAGGTGGATTATTTTTCTGAAGTGCCTCAAACAAAGGAAAAGAAAAAAAGCAGAAGAAAGTCCAGCATCCAGGGAGATGCACTGGAAGTGTCTCACTGCCAGCTTCTTTTTCTGGGGTAGGTCAAGCATCACTGACAGTGCTGGGATTTACCCAGAGCTGGCCACATCAGTGTCAAATCCAGGGAGGTCTATAGTGGGATGGCATCAACCTCCTGGAAGGCATGCTTTTCCTGGAGACAAGAGGATCCTGTGCATGTTGGTGCCTACAAGCATGGTCTCAGGCATTTATGGATATGCATAACAGCTGGTGATGAGCAGATCTCTCTGGATTATCTCACTCCCTTCCCTTCTCCCACCCCTATGCAAGTTGCAATGCTCCCAGGCTCCTTTTAGCCAATTGTTGTAGTGAATTAAAGGAAATTGATTCAGGAGCTAGCCATTAACTGATTTGTTTTGTTTAAAACTCGGAATGCTCAGTTCCACTGGCATCTCAGTCAGCAGTGGCAGGAAAATTTCAAGAAAGGGCAGAAAAATTCCAAGAAACTTTCAAGATCAAGTTCTGTATGCTTTGCTTCAGTTCTTGAGCCAAATAAAAATATTATAATAAATATTTAAATAAAAACTGTTTAAGGATTAGCTGAGATTGAAGACTTTTTTTTCCAGCAGAATAAAAAATTAGGGGAATTATTTCTAATGGAACAAAGGCTATTGCTCCAACCCAAAGGTAAATTGTGCTATAAAATATGCTTGTGCTGAAAGCAAAGGCAGTGTTCAATTAGACTGATAAAATGAGATGAGGAAGAGATGGCACAGGTACTTTTACCTAAAAGCCTTTGAAAGACTGTTCTGACCTCAACAAATACTACAGAGAGGACTGAAAAGGGTTTTCCACCATGTCTTTTGATGCTGTTCTACTTTTTTATTGCAAACTGGCCCTGTCACAGGGAACAGCGGCCAGGCATCCTGTGTCCTGAATGTCCTCATCAAGCAAGGAAGCTATTTACTTATTCCCTCTCTTTTTGAATATTAAGTGTTCAGTGAAAAAAGTGGAACAGCTTTAGCAGGAGAAATTGCGTATATCCCATCTCCACATTTCTGAGTGGGAGTTCAGCCTCGTTGTTATTTGGACCAGGATGGATCTAAATGTAGCTTTCATGTCTTCCTGATGAGCAGCTGCTTAGCACATGACATGCACAGCAGGGCCAGGCTCACTCAGTTACTTCTGTGGGTGATACTCAAGTTTTGCACCTTACTTAAACATGCAGTGAACCAGGGAGAAGAAGTGTGATGACCCAGGCTCAAATCCCTGCTTACATATTCCTGTTCTCATATATAGTGTGTGCTAAAAGTGGAAATAATAGTAAACAGATTGTTATCAACAGTCTTGTAAATGTAGACTTGATATTTTATTTTTTTTTTCACTTGAAAAAATTTAGCGAGTTTATAAATAATTTTGTGGAGACCATAATTGAATTTTTCACTGCAGCCAAATATTTTTACCCTAAAATTTTCAATCTCTTGTCTTGAGAATGTAACCCAGACTGTCTAGGACTTCACAGACCAGTTGTTGAATTTCTATGCAGAAACAGAATGAATAGCTATAAACCCTTGTGCGGTATGATCCAAGCATGATGTTCCTGTCATTTCTCTCTGGTTCAGAAAGCAAGCCCAAGTTTTTATTCTGAGAGACTAAAAGTGTGCTGCTTAAGGTGATGAAATATATTACACCTCAATTTCTATTGCTGTTCACTACCTCCAGATCCAAAGCAGGTGGCATGGTTTAGTGTGAGGTGTCCCTGCTTATGGTAGGGGAGCTGGAGCTAGATGATCTTAAGGTCCTTTCCAACCCTAACTATTCTATGATTCTATGATTCTATAATAGTTCAGAGGTTTTGTCCAGCAGCATGACCTGGACCTGTGGTCTCATAGGCAGCCAATAAAACTGATCAGGAATTTCATAATGGGGAAACCATTAACTAATCTGGTATTGTATTCATTCCAGTACTACCACTAGGTTTTAGCTACATTTAATCCAGAGTTGGAGTGACTACACTGTATTTCAGGATGGCCACACATGTTGCTTTTTAATACCCACTAGTTATTAAATTGTATTTTAGAGAGAGTGACCTTTCATTCCCATATTTAAACATTTTACTGTAGTTATTTCGAAGCTTTAAGGGTCAACAGATGAGTGTCAACCCTCAAAATCATTCACAGGTCACTGTGTATTCATCCCGGTTTTAGCGGAGAACTACATCAGGGAAAATACTGCAAATGTACCTAGAGACAACTTCTGACCATCAGATTCACCAGTGATCACTGCAGCAGAAATTAAGAAGGAATTACACCAACAGCAACATCAATAGCATATTTAGAAGAGAGTTTGGTACATCTTTTGCCCATTTCAAAATCATGTATTACTTTTAAGACCAAGTAACTATTTTAAAACACTGTGACATCTGAGATATAAATGCAGTTCAGAATCTGTGTCATACCAAAGGCAGTAAATGAGTGACTTTATCACAAAAAAGATTTTAAGGGAAGGCTATACAGGTCATGCAATTCCTCTCAGGGGTTTTTAGATTCACTGTTATTTGTCTGTTTGGGAAGCAGGTGAAACTGAAAAGCTGAATTGGAAATCTGATCCTCTAAACACTGTTCATTTTCCTACTAAATAGTAACTTCTCCCCCACACATAAACTGGGTTGAAAAAGACAGTTTAAAAGTAAAAATTAAATTGTGGGTTTCTCAGCTGAAGAAACCACTAATACAGGCATGTGTTGTGCTACTTCATGCATTCATTTTTGTTTTCAACTTTTTAAGATTATTCCTCAAATACTTTAAAGATGCAAATCTTTGGGAAGGCAATGTAGAAAACATGTACGAGTTGAGGGGTTTTTTTCTTTCTTAATGATAAATCAAGGCCTATCTTCAGCTGAAACACTTCATTTTTTCTTAGGAGAACTACTGAGAGTACTTTGTGAAAATGTGAAAAAAATCTGCTAGATGGAAGCATTAACTAAACGTCTAGAGCATAATCTCTTCCTTTAGAAATGAAGGTACTCAAGTATTAAAGGTTGTTCCTCTCCAAGAAATCATAGGTTGTAACATGTGATGGGATTCTCCTTTGTGCAACTGTGCATGAGTAGAGTGTGGGGAGTGTCAATGCAATGCCACACAGGGGTCTCTGTTGGCCAACACTGTGTGGTCCTCTTTTAGACATGATCACCTTTATTGCTGGCAAGCTGCTCCAGCCTTTGTCTGCAGAGTTTCCTGACAACTGTGTCAATTGTGGGGTAGTTTCTAGCCAGCTGTGAACCAGTTTGAATCACTGACTTGGTTTTGGAAGTATTCGTATTAAGAATTTGTACATGTCTATGTCTATAAGCTATGTAAGTTTTCCACTGAAAATATGGAAATCATGAAAATTTACATAGAAATAAATCCAGCCTATACTGGCTTCAGAAATAAGGAAAATGAAATGTACGTGTGAAGCTCTCAGCATCATCTTGGTGAGCTCACTCGACCAAGGGTATCCTCTGTGTGCTTAAAGAGGAAACAGATTTTAAAAGGTCAAAATGTAAACAAATCGCTTTACATGCTAAATGCAAAGTCAAATAATTTTTATAAAAAATAATAGAAGTACTGGATTGAACAAGCAGTAAATTATTTATTCCCTTTGGACAACTAAACTTACTCTGAAAGAGAAAAGCTTTTATAAGAATTGATTGTGTACTGGCACATTATGACTGGAGCAATACCACACCGCACTAGTTCTTCAGAGTTTTTATTTCTGTAATATTTTTATGTAATAGCCCAAACAATAAATAAACCCAGAAATTTCTTTGTACTGTTTGTGTGGTGGGATAATGTAGCATCCTTGTCAGGCAAGAAACTGTGCAGTGTGTCATTTATTCTTATTATTGACTAATACAGTATCTGATAGGGGGATGTTAGTTCTTGAGAAATCCAGGCAGGAAATAACACAAAAGGCTGTTAATACCCATTAAGAAGAATAACAGCGTCACAAGAAATACGGGGATGCTTTTCCATTATGGGTGTTAAATGATGGGGAATGCACCATCCCACGAAGCTCTGGGTAACA
The DNA here is from genome assembly GCA_002631895.1 of Agapornis roseicollis. NCBI lineage: Eukaryota > Metazoa > Chordata > Aves > Psittaciformes > Psittacidae > Agapornis > Agapornis roseicollis. The sequence continues at coordinate 112,467 of NDXB01010357.1, forward strand.
TCCTTCCTATCTGTGGGTTTCCATGAAAGTGTGTTTATGACCCTTTGCACAACATTTGTCATAATGAACATAACCTTTTGAAGGTTTCCTTAGTTAGCTCCTCTTTCTCTCCCCCTCTCTAATACCTGGCTTGTGCCGTACTGCATCTGGTCTTTACCACAGCAGGTAGATGGAGGACAGAAGAGGTCTGTGTTTGCACACATCTAGTGCAAACACCAGCAGGATTGCAGCCTCCGGCTGTAGGCAAAAGATGACATCTGCACAGAGAAGCAAGCTGTGACCTTCTGCTTGGTTTTGTCACGGTCTGCAATTGCTGAGGAAGAAAACCTGCATTTGAGACCAGTAGTTTAAATATCACAGTCTGATAATTAATTGCAGTGCGAGCACTAACCCTAAATCAAAATCTACAAATGACAGCCATAAACTTTAGGATACAGATTTCACTGCTGACCTCTTGGTGATATCATAGCCAATTACAATTGTTAAGGTGTGCTCACCATGCTACATGGAGTCTGAAGTTCGGATCTATCTTCAATACATAACTTGCAAATGCTACTGCCCTGAATACTGTATCTGGATAAGAGACTGAAAATGTCTGTAACCTCAAAATAATTAAGGAAAATATTTAGAATAGGAAACCTGAATGCATAGTAAAATATCACTATGAGCATATTTTTTCAGGAAGTGCTGTTTCAATCAAAAATTTTTAAAAATAATTTAGAAAATATAATTTTAAAATATTATAGAAAATGATATTTCATTTTTGAGAAGTCAATTAAATTTGTATTTTCAGTCTATCACATTTTTATGTTCCTTCTGTGATTTTATATATCTAGAAAGTTGGCTTCTTGATGGATTTTGATTGTTGTATATTTCTACATTCCACTTAATTTCTAGCAGTTGAAAACTTTGGACTATAAATTTTTGCCTCATTGGCAGTATCTGAAAAAGTAAAGTGTCTAAATTGTTAAACAAGAAAAGTATTTATTCTATTTTTAACAGGATCATTAAGCATAACTATAAATCAGAAGTATTACTGAAACAACTAGTAATGAATTTTGGTGTGGTAAGCCAGGAGTGTGACTCTTTGCTAACAATTTGTACTAATCGAAGTTATGAGGTGACGTTTATGAACTGTATTTGGCATAATATATAAAACTTTAGCTAAATGTAGAACTATTGATCTTCACTTTTGCAGGCAAATACTTTTCCACAGGTCACAGTGGTTCTCACCCTGAGTATTTAATACTGCCAGGTTGTTATATTGTTAAGTTAATAAATGGCAAGTTAAATTTTATAGACTAATCATTTCCACTAATCAAAGTTTACTCCTCTATAACATGGAGAACACAGCATTTTTTTTTTATACATTGCACTTCACATTTCTAATAACTGTTGATTTATAGCATGGCTTTTCAAGCTGGTAGCAATATATTATGTCTAGACAGCACATTGCATGGAGAGACCCACATGTCTGGGAGTAGGGTCCAGAAGCTCTACCAACACTGGCCAGCTGGAAATCCTACTGACAGGGCTGTAAGTTTGGGCAGTTCCCCCACCCAAGTCTTTTGTCTCTAGCTCTGGGCTGCAGATAAATGAACCCAGCTACTACTAATTCAGTTGTTTGAACCCTGGCGATCTCCAAGACAAAGCTGTCTTGGGTGCTCCATTAGCCTTTTTTCCCTTCACTCCATCTCCAGCAGCAGCTCAATGGTGACAGTGCTCACCTGAGAAAGGAAAAGCCCATATTCCATTCAGTCCTTGGTCTGCAAGGTTTACAAGGCCATGTGGTCTGCCTCCTAGATAGACAGCGCTAGCAGTGTCTGCCAGCTATGACTACTTCCCTGAGGGCATGTGGGTCTGAATCTCTACCCATTGTGGTTTTTTCCTCTTTAAAAAGGAGCTCTTCGGACTGCTGACACCATGTTGCCTAACCTTAGCAGTGCATCCTCACTGTGGAGGCACTGCCTTAAAGGAAGCGTTGGTACTCCTGAAGGTCATGTGTTTTGTGGTACGCACCCTGCATGTTTGTTACAAGAAGGCTCCTCATGGTAAGACTGGCAGGCAAGAAGTAGCAGACAGGGAAGCCCATTGCAAGGCTTTTCCCTGTGCTGCAGTGTATATCACATCTCCAGAGCCTGAATGGGAAGGTGCCTGAGCTATTTCAATGCAATTGTGGTGCCCATACTGAGTGCTACCTCTACCCCATTATAGAGCAAGCCAGAATTTTCCCAGCTGGGGGACATCCTTTTTCCCCAGGGCAAGGGGCACAGAAGTGCTTGTAGTGGTGGTAGGAGGAAGGTGGGACCAGAACAACCCAGTTTTGACCACTTTTGTGCATCCAGGGTGAAGAAGATGCAGACCCAGGGTCTGCGAACTTTTACATGCAAAATACCCCTCTAAGGACCCAGGCTCCCATGTAATGGAGAGACCGAGGTGCCTGTGGCTGCACAGTATGAATCTAAGTGACAAAATTCCTTTGATGGGTTGTTGACTCTTCAGGTTCTCTCTCTTTTTAATGTGGGGACCTTCTTGGATCATATAGTTATATCAGAAGTATTTGTATATTCTAGTTATGTCCAGTTATAGTGCTTTGTTTTGGCTTATTGCATTTAGTTATGTTATGTATTTGTATGTTTTTTGTCCTACTGTTAATAGGCTTAATGGTATGCTCAGAAAATCATCATATAATTGGATTTAAAGTTAAAAATACTTTTTTCTGGTCTGTGAACTTCATAGTAATGAATTTGTTTGTATCTAATATAGTCCAATAAAGGTAAAAAAGAACATAAAATCCAGGCACTGGATATGTACTACTTTATGGGTGGGAGGGAGAACAACACCAACACAAACTGTTGCAAATTCACTTACCTCAGTAAAATTAAAGCACAATTAGTGCCCAGAACATCTGTCATAAGGGCTATAAAATCATCTTTACCAAAAGCAAGTGAAGGACACTGAAATTTTACACTTAATCTGAACCTCAACAGATCTTTCCAGAGTGGCTGTTTTTTCCATATAAATTAAAATAAATTGAAACTAATTAGCTGTGATAGAGGGGAGAAAAATAGAAGGACTGGAAACAGCTACAAAGAGTTAGCATTATTCTGTGCAGCCCACAGTGTAATTATGCAGGCATATCAGTCAGGTAGGAGGGAGCATATTCTGGGAGATGTAGGCAGGGCAGAGGTTACAGAGTACAGGGTAGGCAAAGGAGGAGGTGCTTGCTCCAGAGATGCTGTGGCTCAGTCTGGGGCTCATGGCAGGATGGGTCATGCAGCTGACAGGTGAGGATCTGCTCCTGCCCATGAAGAGCTCACTGTCCTTCTTTCTACCTGCTGATTTACTTCTGAGTCTCATTGTACATTATATGATGGACACCAGGAAGACCCAGATGTTCAAACTGAAAATTGCATTGACAGGGAATGGATAAATGCCTGTGATACAGGAGGCCTACACCAAGCTCCTGAATTCCAGTTACCAAATCACAGATTGCATTAAAATCCACATCTGTCCCATTTGCTTGGATCACTGTTGACCATCTGAGCCCGAGTGTCCCCTGTACAGGCGTCCCATTCGAAGCCCCTTGGACATAAAATGTGCATCAACGTGCCAGATCATATTTACTCAGGCATAGGTGGCATATGAAGGAAAGATGGCAAATGGCATCTGTGTTGAAGCTGGCCCATGTTGAAGTCCCAGCATGTTGCCCCAAGGGTTTCAACCCTCCTCAATCTGTGTGGGACTGCTTTCTGCAAGCACCTATGGGCAACATACCACCTGGCTCCACTGGTCCCACATGGTTCAGAAGGAAAGTCATACTTTTAGAAGTGTTTGAAGCAGGGGCATAGGAGATTTATGGCCATGGACATGTTTGTGCTGCCTAATTTGTTTGGCAATAGTTGGTGGGGACAATCTGTCTGAAGTGCACTTCTCATGATAGAATAGAGCCTTTATGTCCATAATGCATGACTATTATATTATAGTAACAGGCAAGACAAGGAAATAACAAATGGGAAGACAAGAGATTAGTATAGTCTTTAAAAAATGTCTATTATTATTCAAAACTGTATAACTGTCATTAATGAAGACAAACTGTATTATAAAAGTACAGCATAATATTATCCGAATTAGGGAATCGTGGCTTCTAGAGGCATAAATACCATCGTTTTGATATTTCAGCTACAGTGTCAGTACATAGTTCCGCTTGTTCCATAGACTGTGGAAAGCTAAATTAAAAATTACTGACACCTTCTGATTCAGCAATTTTTATAAGTAAAGGTTAGACATACCTGAAAGCCCATTTTAGAGGAATTTGAAATATGAAATAAGAAAGCCAATACCAGGGAAAACAACAGAAAGCAGCAAAAGATATCATAGACCTTAGAGAGGTGAAGGAAAAAGAACATGTCAGAGAGAATAGGAAGAAAACCTGATTTACAAATGTAGAAATCAATGCAGGCTAATTAGTCTACTATCTCAAATTGTTAAAAAAGTAGACAAAAGACCAATTTAGGAAAGAAAAAAAGTTGATTGTGTTTAAGATTGATGATGGTGGAATGGAATAATTTTTGCCTCTTCTTATCCACTTTCTAGATGTATGACTTCTATTAATAATAGAAGTTAGTGATGCTGCTCAATGAATGATACTATTCATTTTGTAAGTTCGTAGTTATTAGTTGCAATGTACATTAAGCCAAAACATCTCAAACTTATTATGTTATATTAGGACACTGGGTATTACTTAAGATTTCAGTATTTCCAAGCTGTGTCATTTGTACTGTTCATAAGAGTCACAGTGAATGGAGTTAAATCCAATTGACAGCCAGTCACTAGTGGTGTTCCTGAGGGCTCAGTATTGGGGCCAGTTCTGTTTAATAACTTTATCAGTGGTCTGGACAAGGGAATTTAGTGCACCATCAGTATGTTTACAGGCACCTCCAAGTTAGGTGGGAGTGTTGATCTACTTGAGGGTCAGAAGGCCCTGCAGAGGGATTTGGATGGACTGGATCGAACTGCCAAGGTCAAACATATGAGGCTCCACAAGGCAAAGTGCCAGGTCCTGCACTTGGGTTGCAACAAGATCATGCGAATCTTGCAACTCTACAGGTTTGAAGAAGAGTAGCTGGAAAGCAGCTAAGCAGAAAAAGATATGGGTATTCTGATAGACAATGACTGACCATGAGCCAGCTTGTGCCTAGGCAACCAAGAAGACCAACAGCATCCTGGTCTGTATCAGCAATAGTGTGGCCAGCAGGGCCAGGGCAGTGATCATCACTCTGTACTTAGCACTGGTGAGGATGCATCTTGAATCCTGTGTTCAGTTCTGGGCCCCTCACTAGCAGAGAGACATTTAGGTGCTGGAGCAGGTGCAAAGAAAAGCAACAAAGCTGGTGAAGGTTCCAGAGCACAGCTCCCATGAGGGGCGGCTAAGGGAACTGGGGGTGTTCATTCTGGAGAAGGCTCAGGGGGGACCTGCCTGAAAGGAGAATGGAGCAAGGTGGGGGTTGGTCTCTTCTCTCAAGTAACGAGGGATAGAACAAGAGGAAATGGCCTCAAGTTGCACCAGGGGAGGTTTAGATTGGCTATTAGGGAAAAATTCTTCACCAAAAGGGTTGTCAAGCACTGCAACAGGTTTCCCAGAGAGGTGGTGGAGTCAGCAGTCCTGGAGGTATTTAAAAGACATGTAGCTGCGGCACACAGGGACATGGTTTAGTGGTGGATTTGGAAATGTTAGGGTAACAGTTAGCCTCACTGGTCTTAAAGGTCTTTTCCAATCTAAATGATTCTGATTCTATGAATACCAGACTGAATAAAATATGAAGCCAACAAAAATGGTTAAGGTATGATTATTGTCCAGTTAACTCAAATTGACTTGCACACAGTTGGAAAGGGTGTTCAGCTGACCTTTTTAATGAGTAGTTCATGAGCTGTCACTCTTCCAGGAGAATGGAGAGGAGAACAGGGTGTGCTTTGAACAGCTTAAATGCCTGAGCAAAGTAGTGTCATTTCAGTGGCATCTGCTCAACTAATGTAAATGATTTGGAACACTTAGATTCATCAATAAAATGAATTTCCTTTCTTCTCTGCCCATCTTCTAAACAGTCCAGACACACAGAGAAGCCTTAGCTAGAGAAGAAGCAGAGTTTCTCAGCTCCACAGCAATGCAGTTTATTGGGTGTTGACACCAAGTTTCTCAGCTCCACAGCGATGTAGTTTATTGGGTGTTGACACCTAGAAGGCTGCAGGTTTACTAGCAGTGGGATCTAAAGATCCAGTGCCAGGTCAGGAACCTGCATGTCTGGCAAGGGGGGGCAGCTTGTGTTTTGGACACACATGCTCCAGAAAAGACAGATCTTTCCAGAAGAGACAGATAGACTGTGATACTCAGGAGACCTTTTGAGCCTGGATCTACACAGAGATGCTTTTCCTTTGTTGGCCAAAGTAAATTTCTGTGTAGGCTTCTGTAGCCTCTTCCTTTTGTGTGCAAAGCTGAGTCATAGCGGTATCAGTCTTCTTAAAACATGTGGTTTAATAGTGTTTTGTATTAATACTGTTTTTTAACTACAGTTATTCACAGTATTTATTTAATACATGAGTGCCTTGCAATGTCATACAGATTTGGTGGGGTTTGGAGTGATGATGACCAGTAAGTCAGTAAGCCAGCTTGTCCTACATGGTGCTGGCGATTGATTTTCTCACCTGTTTGAAGCTATTGCCCAAATCTTTCCACACAAAGAACCAACTCATTTCCCGTTTTCCACTGTGGTTTGTAAAGATGGGATTCATCTGATCAGGTGTAAATTTTCAATGTTGACATCTGAGCTAATTGTCTAGACTCTCCTCACTGTCACAGGAGAGAAAAAGGAACTCATCGGTCTCAGTTCACTTAAGGCAGACAGCTAAAACAGGCCAAATGAGTGACACATTCTCAGTGCACTTTTCTCTCTGGTGACTTTCATGTGAATCAAGATGATGTGAGTGTGGATTCTTCAATTTAAGTGAGTCTTTACCACCTGCAAGTGACATTCTGCAGGAGGAAGATAATTCCCCTTTAGCAAGGAGGGGGGCATGAATTGCAGGTATAAGGGACTGCAGCCATTGCTGAACGAAACAGGCTTTTGATGATTAATTTCCTGCTATTTCTTTCCTACTATTTCTTACATACACCTTGACTCCAGAAGAAGCATGCATTTCAAAATCATTTTTACATGCTGGGCTTCTGTTGGACTGTTTTGGGTTTGAGGAGGGAGCTGGTTTGCTTTTATTCTTACTCTTCCCTTGAAATATTTAACTGTGGTTTGTTCAGCCAGAGTTTGTTGTGCGTCTGTTGCCCAAATGTTCATGTGCAAAGCATAGTAATCCTTGAAGTCATGGCGCTGAATTTCATTGCTGTTTAAAGACCTTTTAGCAGATTCCTAGAATCAGCTTGGGACCAAGAGGAAATAGTGCTCTGAATATTCACGTTTTAACACAAGTTGTCATTCAGCACAGTAACATCTGCTGCTTCTTTAATGTGCTGTTTTTTCCAGGAAACTGAATCTGTAACAGCTAAGTTTTATCTGGAATTTGTGCTGATATCATGATTTTTTTGGATGGAGAGGGAAGAGTTTATCTAAATGGCCAAGAGCAATGAAGAGGTCTTCAGTTTCTGGAGGCATTATGAGGAAATTAAGCATCCTTTATGATGCTACGAACTGAAAAAAACTAGCACTATTTATGTCAAAAAAAGAAAGAGACTACATCAATCCTACCTCTGTGTGGCCAGTTGAGTGGGTCTAAGGACAGATTTCATCCTTGCTAGAGATCTCAGATGCTTGCCATGGGTTTTGCGGTCTGTGTACAAGAGCAAAATTCTGCCTTGTGCTGTTCTGCTGGTAGCCAGGGCCAGATCCTCGATGACCTATTATTTGATCAAGCAATGTGAATTATTCAGCAGCCTTCTGAAATAATTGTTTTTCTATTATTTGTGATATCAGAAACCAAGCTGATAATACAGGTGGTGTTGATGATTGTAATATAGCCAGACCAAGCTAAAAGAGAAGATTTGGGGATTTTTGGTTAACTGATGTATCTAAGTGGCTTCATTTGTGCATTTGAGGCGCATTTAAATTGGCTTAACCATATGTTCATTTTGCTTTTCATAATACGTTAATACTGACAGGAGTGAAACCTCCCAAAGAACAATTCCCTTACACTTCCAGAAATGATGTTAACCAGGCTTGCTTTTGTACTCTTTCACTGTATAAAGCAAATGTATAAAGCAAACACATTTATCAAATGAAGAGAATACAAACACTGAAATACAATTACTTTTCTGATGGCAGTTGAATAGGTGCTGTATTTTAACATATGATAGAATACCAAACAGATTCATTATGATTATTGCTCACCATTACAATAATGATAAACCTTTTCTAGGATCTGATCCTTCAGACATTTGTACACCTGCCTGACTTCACAGATGACTTCAAAGCAACTGATCCCAAGGGCATGTTTTCAGGACTGAGAGTTTAATGCCTGAACTCTTAAATAATACGTTGCTTAAATTGTAAGAAAGTGAATGAATTGATTATTTTGCTTGTTTATTGCAGTCTTTGACACAGTTTCCAGCAAATAGAACAGATAAGTAAGAAGAGTCATGAGTTTTTAAAAGGTACAGTAAACCAGAAATCATTGTGTTACCATTTGCATTGATTCCTAGAATTAACAGAGAAACTCAACTTGCAAATCAGAAATTGTGAATGAATTCAGTACATTTGTCAAACGACATGATTTAAAAATAACTGATGGGCATGGCATGTGTCAAAACAACCCAGGCGAGGCAGCTTCACTGCCCCTGCTCCTTCCTCTGTGAGAGTCAGCAAAGACTTGCTGTCCGCCTTGCTGGGGAGGGAGGTTTACCTCACATTGCTGGGAGTGGGCAACCTCCCTTGAGCCTGCCTGTGCCCTTACTGCACCCTGCATCCCTCTGCCACTGTCCCAGGGCACATCTGCAGAGCTGTGCCCAGCAGTGGCTCTTTTCTCCCCCAGTAGCAGAATTTCTATCCTCTTTCGAGTCAGTTGTCTTCCCTGTCCTTTATGTTTTTTGCTCAGAAACATGCTGCTTCTTCAAAGCTTTGCAACAACGAGCATTTGACAATCTGTTGGTGTTAAGCCAGGTTTATATCAAAGCACAGTAGTGAAGTCATATCTCATATAGCAGCTGTGGGACTGATTTTTCCTTTCAGAGGTGTGGCTTTTTTGCCATCTTTCCAAACACATAATCTTCACAGAATGGCATCACAGGGAGAGAAGAGTTGTGTTATCCATTTCAGGAGCCAAACCAGCATCCCAGGCCATACTGTGTTATATATGAATCAGTGGGCAGTAAAAAATTTGGGGAAAGAAATAGATTTATACCAGAAATATACCTGCACTGAACATATACCCTGATACTTGAAAAATGTTTGTGTATCATACATGAATATACGTTCATGTATATATCTGAAATATACGTGTACTGAACATATATCCTGATACCTGAAAAATGTTTGTATATCATATGTGAATATTGTTGCTGGAACAGGGAACCTTATAGCTCTACTGTTTGTTTCCAGTTACTGTTGGAAAATTAATGGTTTGCTGAAGCAAATAAATCACCACTTGGCAGCTGTTACTGGCAGGACAGACAGTAAAACACACATATGCTGTGCACAGTATTTCTGTCTCCTTTTCTTTCTTCTGACTGAATGAAATAAAATACTGATAGGTGTCTCTGACCAATGTTAAGTTGCTCTTTGCTAGTCTCTAAACAGGATGAATATGTAGTAATTGGATGTGGATGGTTTTTTTTAGCACCTGGACCTGGCTGATTCAGTAAGCTAAAGTTATACACATTCAGACACATGGATAGTTGTATTGAAGCATATTTCACCAGAAACAGCCATGATTAGTGCCTGAGAAGGACTCTAAAGCTGTCTGATCCTCATCATTGAAAAATAGAATCATAGAATAGTTTGGGTTGGAAGGAAAAGTCATTTAGTCCAACCTCTCCTGAGTTCTTCAGCTGAGTTCATGTGCAGGAGATGGCATGTAGCTGTGTCACTGGAGGAAAACTGTACATGACAGTTGTCTGGTAGTCATCTCTGCAAACAGGTGACTTTTGCCACTCAGTAGCCAAAAGCAGTAGCGACTATCATTGGCTTTCATTAAGGCTGTGTCACTGTAAAAGCCTATTCAGTGAGTTAGGGTTTCTACCCTCACTTTTCAAGCCAGAATTAAAATAAAGGATTTGCTGGTGAACAACTCCCAGGATCTCCTCTTAGGCCTCTGAGGCAAATGGTATATGTCCGGTGGGTCTAGATGGTCGTCTAAAGAGCTGGGTGGGTCGTGGAGCCTGATGTCATCAGAAGAAACTTGGATGTCAGCTCTCATTGCCTTGACCTGCCTGTGGCACAGCTACGTAAGATGTAGGATATGTAAGGGCTACCTTACTTTGCCCTTAGACAGTAGGGCTAGAAGGACCTAGGGAGGCCATAAGGTCTATCTTGCAAGACCAGGTGACAGTGGTACTTCTCAGATATCAATTGAGATGTCAAATCAGACTTCGTTTCATGGAGATTAAAAGCACAAATCCTGAACTGTCAGTTTATTTCTTTCAATAGAAGTTTACATGCTAAACCAAAAGGAAACTTGCTTGTTTATTAAGTTTTGTCAGTTTTTATTAGCTCTCCTTTTCTTCATAGCCTTCAGTTTCTTTCCATTAACTACCTAACATAATCCTTTTTTCCCATCAGCAGCTTTTCTTTAGCTAACTGTGTTTTTGTAGTCCTGCAGACTTTCAAAACCTCTGTGTCTCACCTCTTTGCTTTCATAAGAAAGCACCTCAGCCTTTTGCAGTAGACTTCTGTGGCTGTTCCTGGTGAAATTTTCATATCGTTTACTGTCCTCATTACTTCTGCTCCCTGTCTCCCAGTCTGACCCCTTTAGCAGCAGTACTTTAGATGAGGAGCTCTTCTCAGAATGCTTGTTCTTCAGGGAGGGCAGGGAACTCACTGCCTTGCAAATTTTAGTATGCTTCTTGAGGTAAAATCAAGACCTTGATTGTTTTGATCAGCGCTGTGCTTTTCTACTGGCAAAAGGGTGGTTGTCTCCTCAGTAGCACTCCCCTGTGTTTCTTAGAGCCTGCTGTGGAGTCATGAACCCACATTTTAATAATAATAAAAAAAAAAAAGGACAAGAAGAGGTTCATTCCAGTCCCATCAGTGATATCTTCATTCAGACTCACGCATCCATTTCGAACTGCTTAAAGTTGAAAACCATCCGTCTGTCCCTGTTTTGGTCTTTGGTGGTTGGTTGGTTGGTTTTTGTTGGTTTACTTTGGGGGTTTGGTTTGCTTGTTTGTTTGTTGTGATGACTACAGGAAAAGCAGCTTTGCCTTTTGAGCGCCTCCTGATCTCCCACTTTAGGTGAGTCTAGGATGTCTTTCTTATCACTGTCTTTCTTACAACTGATACATTGCTTTGGATTCACTTCCCTTCACTTGTAGCGTCTAAAATTTAGATGTCCAAGTCTATCCTTGACTCCTTTTATAAGCAAAAGATGAAAACGAGTATCTCCAAAGGGCAATTCATCCAGTGTTTCTTAGGCACAGACCTTGGAAGATGAACAGCTCTCAGAGTCTGCTTCTTTCCATTGACTGTGAGTGACTAGCCATGAGCTGAGGTGTCTAGTTTCTGAATACCTTAATTCAGATGGGTAACACCCACCTATTACCCAGGTATCATATAAAAAAGGGTTATACACCTTTTCTGTCATTTTTCCTTGATGTCATTGCATTTTTTCCTGTTGATTTACATATATAGCTTTACAAATTAGACTCATAATTTCTCACAATGACAGCACTTTCTTATGTCTTACACAAACCTCATATTTGTCTTAATGGTCTCTTTAACACCTTAAATTCACATCATAATCACATTTTGGCAGGCTCTGCATGACTTTTGCACTATAATCTTTGTAATATCATTGTGACTTCTTGAAGTAGCTATTATCCTCCTCACAATTAAAGCTACATAAAGTCACTTCAGAGCATTCTCATTACTTATCAAATTGAATACCTCATCTGTTGCTAAATGTTTTATTTTTTAGATAGCAGAAAGCATCAGTAGAACTGTGGCTCAGATTCATTGCAAATAAAGGTTCTTCTCCCTTTTCTTTCCCCATCATGAATATTTCCTATCTTGTGGAATATTCTAGTTTACATATGGTAACACTCATCCTAATTTACTGAGACACATCCAGAATTGTAAACTCTGTGTTGTGCATCAATACTGAAAAGACATATTTTGTTCTCCTTGTTAGTACTCAGAGTAGCATAAATATAATCCTAATTTTTCATCTCAGTGCTGGCAGAGTAGATATTTTCACATTGTTCTCAAAATCTTCACATGTATAGTATTTCTTTCATGATAACATTTATTTATCAAAGTTTATGCTGCTTTGACTTTTTATAAAATAACAGCAGAGATAAATGGATCGATTGACCCCAAGAGCAGTTTATTTATCCCTTTAGTCACACTTCAGTGGCAAAATCAATACTCTTCTGAAATATCTGATATTACAGTGGTTCCAGTAAATACTGACATTCATGAGCTATGTGAAGGGGGAACAAAAATTTATTATCAACTTAGATTTTTAGTACCTTTATTGATTTTCTGGGGATGCTTGAATTTTTATTTATCTGTGGCTAAGTAAGTGACCTTTGTTTCAAAAAAAAAATCAACCAAAAAACAAAAAAAAAAAAAAAAAAAAAACCAAACCCAAACAAAAAAAACAAACAAACAAACAACAAAAGCCCCCAAAACCAAAAACCAGAAGGCAATACAAAAAGACTTAAGTTTAAACCCTGCAAAAAGTGAAAGGGGAAAGACCACACATCTAACAATGCCAGTGACAAGAATCTTGGCAGAAAAGTGTGTCTGGTCTTAACTGATGCATAGCACACCACTGTGTGTTCTTTTTCACACTAACTCTGCATTTGAAACAGCCTAACATGTAATTCTTTTTAATACTGATACTGTTGACATCTACTTTATGTGATGGCTAAGATGTTTCTCAGTCTTGTATTGCCAGTTATTCTGATACAAAAATGGAAGAGATGAGTGACCTGAGAGAAAATTAAAGTATACAACAGGTTACATACTTCACCCCATAAACAGACCTAACTCCTGCAAGCAGTAACAGGAATTATGTACACTTGTGGAAGAAAATTTTCTCTCTCTTATCTCTGGAAGCTTTGAACTTATAAAAACTGAATTAGAAAGGTAAAATTTAAGCGAGTTCCTGAGGGAAATGTGGAGTTCCCAGTTCGAGGGATCTCACCCAAATTGTGTCTGGACAAAGTACAGCGGATAGCAACTTACAGTTGTGCTAAATTGAAAGGATCCCATGTTGTCAAAAATTGTAAGGTAGGAAGTCCTAAATCAGTCTAGTGTCAAGGACAGAGATGGTCAGGAAAGTCAAAGTTCACCAGACACCAAGAAGGGTGGGTTCATCCCAGGTGGATGGGGGGAGACAGGAAGGGTCCATCAGGGATCTATTCCATAGCCATACCATGCTTACGTACTCTGAGTTATAGGGTGTTTGTCCCAGGATTTGGCAAGGATGGACTAACAGACACTACACAGCTTGGAAGATTTCATGTGCCTCTGTTATCCTTTCTGCAGATGGACAAAGGTGAAGAGGATAGGTGGAATGAAAGGGATAAGTGGAAAACACAAGGTATAAAGTAGCTTTCTTACTGTTTTGTATCCTAGCCGCTTACCGAACAGCACCCATGTCACTCACCTGTAAATGCAAATTTGAAATGCGTATGCAAGCGTGCCTGCTTCTGCATGTGTGTATAAAACAGTGAAGCTCCTTAGGGAAGTTATCTTGGAAAATGAATGACCTTTTCAGTAGCAGAATATTTGATACCTGAAAAAAATCGTAGGAACTGATAAAAAAGAAGCCTTGGTTTAAAGTTTGAAATGTTATTATTTCTTGACCTTTCTTTTTCTACCTGGGATAAATGTGCTCATTTTTGAACTGAACTACCTTAATGTTATTTCATCCACATCTAGGTTTAAATCTTGAACACTCTTCACCAAACTTCACCAGAAAAATAACTGATAATTGATTGCTTCATCTTGGTTGTCAAGCCTTCAGCTGTTACTTTGTTCAATCCTTACCTCAAACAGGTTTATTCTGGCTTCCACTGGCATTGCTCATACAGAAACACAATCTGCCATTCAGAAATACTAATTATATACATTTATGGTTCCTTGATGGAACTGTACTTAAATGCTCTTAATAAGAGAAACAAAAAGGGCTCAGTCACCCTGTACGTATTTAGGATGTAGACCAAAAGGTGTGAAAAGCCGGCACAAGCTCTAGCCAGTATTGCAAGTACTGTAATAAGTCTTCAGTAAAGCATAGGTCTTCTGTGAATAAAATTCTCTCAAAGGGCTTTTCACTCTTTTCTGTTTCCTGGTACTGAAGTGTTCAGCAAGCTCATCTAACATATAAAAAAAAAATACATTTTCTATGTTTTTTTTCCATTCCTTTCTAGCTGCATCCCTTGATAATCACTAAGTCATCCAGAGAGAACTATCTCACTGTACATTTCCTCCTTCTTAACACCTTCCAGAGGAATAATTTTCTCCAGAGAAAAGGAATTCCATAGCTTGATTACATTTATGTAACCCAGAAAATCAGTTCCCTTCAAGAGAAATTAAAATATATTTTCAGAATTTGTAAGAAAACAACTAAAGTTTTAAGTAAAAGTTCTAATCCAGATGAAAACTGAAACGCATGCTTGTATGGTTTTAAAGTTGGACATTACATAAATTCCATATAGACAGCAGGTTATTCATGACCTTCACTTCAGGGGTATATTTCAAGCTGTATAGGTATAATAGAACTGCCTGGAACTGGGAGCAGATAACTTTCCAGAAATTTCAAAAACAATGTCCTGGAGCTATAAACAAGACAGTGTACATGAGGCTAACCTGCAAGTATTCTCATGCTGAACCTAGTATTGAAAACAACTTTGCCACAGGACAAGAGAGAAAACAGACTAAAATCCATTCAGAATGGCCTCTAGATGATGGAGCTATTCTCCCTGAACGTTGCAATACTCATTTTCCTAGAGTTCTTTCCTGGTGTGCAGCTCCTCCAAAGCACTGAAAAGTTCTATCTTATTTGCTTGGCTTATATCTGTAATGTCATATATATAGTTTAAATGTGCTGAAAATGAAGTGTATTTTGAAAATCCAAAATAAAATACTGCTGGAAAATACTCTGTACATTGCAGATCTGGAATAAATTTTCTGACAGGAGCATTCCTCACATTTTTCCTTCCACTTAAGTCCTGTTTCTCAGAGTCCATGCCTGAAGACTGAATATTGATTGCTTATTACCCCAAGACCAAAAGAAAATCCATTTACCAATAAGTTCAAAATTGGCTGAAGTTTTGAAACATGGGGTTCTCTACTCGCAGTTAAAATTGACATGTCTGACCAAGTAGAACCACATAATAATTAGTAACTGGAAGACTACCCAGTTTTACTTTGAACTAGCCCTGGACACAGAATTGTTTGGATTCTGGCTGCATGAACAGTGCTCCCACTGCAGTTTAGCTTGTCAGGTGATGAAAGGTTGTACTGGACCAAGTTGCTGTGTGTGCATCCTCTGCTAAATGTAGGAAATACAAAGATGTTAACAGACGCAGACGGAGGGAGACTTAGAAAGAAGTCTCTGCATGCTTTTCATTTCTATCCCGTTCACTCTGTGGCAAGTGCCAGCATATGTGTCTGAAGTGCCAGCAAGGCTTCTTGCCATATGCCGGCCCATTTCAGTGATTTTCCCTGTATGTATTCGCATGTGTATTCATATGCATATATGCATGCACGTGCGAATGACATAAGGTCAGTGTTCAGTGCCAGATGCCGAAAGCAGTCAGCATGGAGGAGGGAGAGAATCATAACTTTGACTCCTTTGAACTCAAATTAAACGTGAAAATGAGTAGTTACTTGAAATGGATTTGTCAAAATAGCCAAAGGGAGTCTGGTCCTCATCACTTGTATTTGAGTGGCTTACGGATGACTAAATCCCCTGGCTCCTTTGAAAATCCCAAATTTGAAGGATATTTTTTTAGAGCTAGCAACGAGACTCAGTGCCACTGACATACTTCTGAGAAACTGGCATCGTGAACCTTCAATCTGATTAGTTACACAGGTACTTGTGAAATTGCTTTACACCAAAGCCTAAAAAGAAATTTACAAGATGTATTCCAATGCTCAGAAAAATCATCACAGTAAGAGATACATTGTGCCAACAGGAAAAAAGTAAGTCAATATGCCCCTGCCTTCATATCTAGGCAATCTGCCTATGCAAGTATTTTCTGCAAATTTAGAATAAATTTTAAAGGTTTAAGGGCATGAAGTTGTATCATCATTTTAAGGCAGCCAAATTAATTCTTTCATGCAGTGCTTGAACCTAATGGAGATTGACTGCCCTGTTTTCCTATTGTAATGATGTGTACCAAGTTGAAAATGAAGATGTTGGAGGATAAAACATAGTGCTGTGACTGCTATTGATTAGCTGTCTTGTTTGCTTCATTGTTCAGGCTCTGTTGGCCTCTTGGGCAGAAGGACACCCAAGTATAACATCCCTGACATTTTCCTGAAAAGATGCGTGCCTTAAAAGTGACAGCTTTACTTAAAAAATACAGTTTTGATGTATAAATGTGGTAGTTTGAGCTGAAAGGATTCTGATGGATTAGAGCAGACAAAGAGAAAGATTTCTGAAACATACCTCAGGTCAGCCTTGTATCGAGAATAGATTTAAAAGTGTCTTACATGATGATGACACTCCTAGTGTCTCTGCATTTCAGTGTTTGTGGGAATGAGCAAGAAAAGCTAGGTTTATCTTCAAAGACAGAGTGATTAGGTTATTCTGACTAATGTGCTCAGCTCTCATTAAAGGCTTTGAGTCGTCATGAGTTCCAGAAGACTTGACTTTGTGCACTGAAGAAGAATGTGGCCCTTGAACTAGTGCATAATTTCATCAAAAAATACTGCATGTGTAAGCCCACATAGAGACTGTTTTTCACAGTCTTTGGGCAACAGGCTATTTAACACCATTTTGTTTATTCTCCTGCCTGTTTTTCATGCAAAATGCTTGGTACAAGACTCATATGATTGAATTTGTAAAAACAATTACTTTTAATTGCACGCATATGACTTTTAGTACATGTGGATGTGTATATTCAAATATGGTTCTTGCTTATACAGAAAACAAATCGTATTTCCCTCGCTGTCAAGGTATTTAAAGGAGTCAAGTACACTAAGTGATTTCATGCATCACCTTTAATGGAATGCATGAACACATGAGCATGACTTTAGGACTGGGTCACAGCCAGCATTAGAAATGCTTCTGCTTTTATTGGTGTTATGTTAAAAAGGGCATCATGTACTCTCATGTCTGGGAGAAAATGGATGTGCTGAATGAATGACCTGTAGCTCAGCAGTGGTGGAGATATTAGTGACTCAGTCTGCTAATGACTCTGTGGCAAAACTATGCTTTTTATTAAACCCTGTAACCAGTTTGCAAAAACCTGGGCAATCTGTCAGGCAGTAAGGGGAAGCCGGCCAGGAAAAAAAATGAGGTTTCTGATGTGCTTCAGCTGGAGGTATTCAAGCACCAACCTGATTCTTCCCTACTTCTCATTCTGCGCACGTAAAAGTGAGCGAAGATGCTGCTTCTCTGTCATCTGTGCTTCATATTGGGTCATGCCTTCATAAAGCATGTGTAGCCCTGGTGGTTGGTGTGTCTCATGTCCAGGCTCATGACAAGGTCTTCTCACTTTGCTTTTGCAAAACCTTCTTACAAAGATCACCTTCCGTCTGGCAGTGTCATCCTGGTTTTTTGCTTAACAGGTCAGATTTACATTTCTTCTTTTCCTTTTAAAATCCACTGAGAAGTCTGTTTCCACCACCTTCTCCAGCCTTGTCCTAGACAGGCTGACTGGTCTGCTCCGGCAGGGACATTGCCCATCCTTCTCCCTGCCACCACAGACAAAGGGGCATATCTGCTGGAACGACCCACAAGATCACACCTCTTTCCTTATTCAGGATCTCAGGAATTCGTCTAGCCTACAGCATGAACCAGAGATGTTTATTCATTAAAAAGAAACTCTAAAAAAGCTCACAAATCTGAGCCAGTCACTAGTCCACTCAGTTGTGTGATATGTTTTGTTCTTTCCATGATTGGTGTTCTCCTAGTCTTTTTAAATGGCAAGGTGTTTTGGGGACAGAAACGGCTTCTTGCATTCTGCTTCCTTACTTCTTCAGTTAGGACAAAATTAGCTGAAAATTAAGCTCTGAGAATTAAGAAGCAAAGTAGTAGCTCAATTTTGGCAACAGCAATCTTAACACCTTAATTGCTTTCTCATTAGATTTACACATTGTGATTTGATGTTTCATTTTATGGTCATGAACTATTTCTCAAATAACACAACATATATTTTTAGCTGAACTAAGAACTGTTAGATGCATATTTGTCATGTCTTAAAAGTACAGCCATACATTTATATAACCGTACAATTGGCTTATCTAAAAACCTTCATTAGATACAGAGTAGATACAGTGAAGATGACATGTATAGACAGAAAACATTATAATTATTTCAAAGAATATATTATCAGATATAATTTAGCACTGAATTAACTTCTTGTACATTCTTTGAAGCAGAACCTCTATTTTTAACCCTGCAAGTACTCATTTCGTTTCTAAATCTTAAAGTACAGTATGAAAAGCAGTGAGGAGAAAGGAATCTGATACATCCAATGTCCATTTGCGTCCTGCAGCACTCTCAAAATATTTTTCTTCTTCAGCATTCACATTTCACCCATTCATGCTAGGTTTTGCTTCTAACTCCTTTGTGCTCTACAAGAAGAAGGTTTGTAACTTCCAGTATAGCAAAAACTGCTAAACTGCACATATAAAGATTTTTTTTTTCTCACTCCCTCTCTTTTCTTCCCAGTGACTTCAAAAAGTCATTTTTTGAGCCTGTACAATCTAGAAGACCCTTGAGTGCATGGAAGAGCCATAGCTAATGCTGCTAGAGTCAGACTCACAAATAACTCCCATGCAGCAAGCAGCAGCAAATGGAACCAGCTGAGGAACAGGATGCATGTGCACATTTTACAGAGATGAGCTTAATTCTGCAACTTCCTTCTTGTTTTGATCTTCTTCACTTCCATCATTGGTGCTAATGTTGTCATTGTTGTCAGTGAGATGAATCCTGCAAAGATCTAGCCCCTTTGCTGACCCAATGCCATCAACTTCCCATCCTGTCATTTCCTTAAAATGCTCTGTCTGTGCCTGTCCCTGCCAATCTTAGAGCACTTCTGAAGCCTGGAGTGATACAATGGTTGCCAAACCCTCCGCAGGGTCCCTGTGTACAAGTCCCTTTTAGACACGGATTGTCCACCCCTCAAATACCAGTGAAACAAGTGGAACTGAACCAGGATTGGCAGAGGTTGTGTTAGGGGATCATTAATGAAACATTGGCTAATATGACAAAATCAGTCCATTCTTTTCCCTCCTCCTTAATTTGGAGCAGTTCATAAAAGTATTAAACTGCAGCATGCTGTTCTCCTGCTATCCATAGGACAGCTCCTCAGTCCTGTCGTTTTGTTGCCACTGATGAACTCTGGCTCATCACAGGAAGTATGGTGCCTCCGGGTTTCACCATGCCACTGAGCCATCAAAGACATGGTAGTGGCAACCATTAGCCATTTCTTACTGTAGCTAGCACAAGTGGCATGCAGCCCCAAGGCAGAGGCTGTTTCATAGCCATAGACTGATTTTGTTGGTGCCTGAATTAGCAACAGCAAACTTCATTTGAAATTCAAGCAACCAGCTTCTTGAAGGTAAGAAGCAAAACAGTTGACTGTTTTTCAGGACCATACCTGGGTCCCAGATGACAGCAGTTATCCCAGGATATGTTTTAAATGGCTGCAAGTGCCAAGGAAGAGCAGAGTTTGCAAATTCTGTGTGGCAGTGATGGCTAAGATTCAGGTAGCCTCTCCATCCACTGCAGGAAGCACTGGGGCTTCAGTGATGCTGAGGAGAGCCAGGAAGACTCAAGGGCAGATCAGTCCCAGTAACTTTTCCTTTGTTGCTATTTCTGTTAGATGTTAAAAATCCAGTGCAAACTGACCAAAAAATAAAAAAGCGATCTGCAATGCCTTGCCCTCTTCATTTCTAAGTATGCAATTATAACTGAGAATGAGCTTCTAAATAGTAAATCTACAGTAGTCTTTTAACACTATGATGGAATACACAGAATTAGAATAAAGATCTTACTTTGCTTAATCTCTCTTTTCTTACTTCTTGGGTAGCCCAGAGTCTAACAAGAAGATATTCTGGAACCTCTATTTCTTCTTTGTGCTTCAGTTTTTGACAACTGACTTGAGGGAGTCATTTACTGCAGTATATAGCATTCAAGGATCTGTGTTTTGACTGTGGTGTAAAAAAAGTGAGGTAATAGTAGGT
Source organism: Agapornis roseicollis (assembly GCA_002631895.1). Lineage (NCBI taxonomy): Eukaryota > Metazoa > Chordata > Aves > Psittaciformes > Psittacidae > Agapornis > Agapornis roseicollis. The sequence continues at coordinate 133,052 of NDXB01010357.1, forward strand.
GCTTAAGTAAATCAATGTTCATGAAAAGGATAGTTAGTCAAAATACAGGTAGTTTTCCTTAGGTGTGTTTTGCTCACATAAGCATGCAAAAGGTAGACCTTTCATCTAGTAGCTCCTCTGTGTTTGAAGACTAGGTGAGCAAAGCATAAATTCAGATAGCTTTTGCATCATGCAACTATTTCCTACCAGTATATCTGAAGTATCTTCAAATATATTTTCAGCTTCAGCAACTTATTCTGTGGACATAAAGACTGTTCTTCATTTGTAAATTACTTTCTTCATTTGTAAACTACTATACTGTGTGCATTTATTTTAATCAATTACTATATTTGTGAATACCGGTCTGATTTCTGAATCAGCACTCAAAGATAAGTGATAGATGGTTTATTAAGTTCTCTCAGCTAGGGTTCATGACGCTTAATTTTCTTAAGTGATAATATCTCATATCATAATCCCACCTTGCNACTTTCTTCATTTGTAAACTACTATACTGTGTGCATTTATTTTAATCAATTACTATATTTGTGAATACCGGTCTGATTTCTGAATCAGCACTCAAAGATAAGTGATAGATGGTTTATTAAGTTCTCTCAGCTAGGGTTCATGACGCTTAATTTTCTTAAGTGATAATATCTCATATCATAATCCTGATCTTTTTTTTCTTCTTTCTGCTAGGTGGAGTTTAACCTAATTACATGTGTGATCTCTTTAACAGTTGTAGTGTGGAGCTATCACTGAACTTCCATAAATCACCACTTTAACTTTTTCAGGAGAAACCCTTTAAAAGGTCACCTGTCATTGAAGATATTCTAGCTAAAAGTTGTAAGACTTAAGATTCTCTTTAGGTTCTCTTAACTCAATTACACCAATGCATCGCTCATTTCTCTCTGGGTTTGCAATAGATGAGGTATTGGTCTAGGGCCAAGATTTGGATACTTGGCAGCAAGACACTCTTACATGTACTTACCCCTTTCACAGCTGGATGGTTTCATTGTAACCCCTAGTGTCTCTCTCCAACATTTTGACCTCATAAAAGCATAATGTCACTGAATACTGAGGTTTTATGTAATTTATTCTGAAGATTGTGGCTTTTAAATCTTCCATATGCAGTTTAATCACAGCATTCTTGTCATCAGGCAAACTTTGCTCTCTGTTAATATTTCCATCTTCACTTTGCACACACACAAACATATATACACACAAAGTAAGCTGAAGATGATTTATAGAAGCATTAACAAAAGGTAAAGAGAAGGGAAAAAGCAGAGAACAAGGTAACTGAAGACTAATCGTACCAAAACCAGACATGCTTCTGCAGCTTTTTTCCATTCCTGTTATATTTTTGTTTGGATTGGCTCCAAAGAAATCCTGTCCCTTGTCACTCTTGTTGTTGTGCATGTGCTCATGCATAAATTCAGGTCAAGTATGAAACCTCTTTTCTGCATTCCTGGTAAGAATGTGTAATGTCCTTATCAACAGATAACAAGAAATCTGAACTAATTTAGCTCATGAACCTGGGGGTTTTGGTTTTTGGTGGTTTTTTTCTTTTCCCTGCCATTACCAAAACTGTGGTGTTTGATTAGTTGTTAATGTATTCAGCTCAGTAAATTAGAACTGCTTGAAATTTCTACTAATCCTTTTCCATTGAGGGTTTCCCTGGACTAAGTGATGCTGAATAAAACAAAAACCACATGCACGCACAGGTTTCTGAGATTTTCCAGATCAAATATAATTTAAGGGGCACAACATTTTTAACTGACTTTTTTTTTTTTAATTACTGTACCAAAAGCACCAATGAATAAACAATGTTTACTGCAAATATGCTTTGCTTGAACTTGGCTATTAAAGTATACAAGGGCTGAGGGGTTATTTTGCAATGAAAGAATGAACCAATATATAAGGATAAAAGTAGAAAAAAGGTTTAACACACAGCACAAAGATGTTTTTGAATGAATCAGTCTTTGCTATTTAATTTACATTTTGAGGGCTCATTAGGATGATGAATGACACTGCTGGAGAATAAAACATACTTCCTGAACAAAAGAAAATCTCTGTAGCCTAATAACATTTTATGCCAGCACTTACATTTGTCAGAAGTGGATGCTATTTATCCCTATGATTATTTAAAAATCATTTTTATTGTCCTTTGTGCTGTGTCCTCTTCTGGGAATTTTAATTCAGAGTTTGACACCTACTTATTAACTTCCATGAAGTATGCAGTACAGAGGCTTTCACTATAAAAGAATTCTATCCAGCCATGTTTATATTGCCTGCAGCTGTATACAAATTAGCTGAGTTTAGATTCATTTCTCTTATAAATGGGAAAAAAGTTTGAGTGTGTAACCTTTACCACCTCAGCAAAGTAAATGTGAGTAGAGCATGGCTGGCCTGGGCATACCAGGAGGCAAATCAAACTTGTCTTCTGGTATTTTGACTTGACCAGCAGTCAAGTCAAAAGAGCAAAGAGAAGGAATTTATGGCATTAATGCCATCGATTAGGAATCTCTATGAGTTGGAAACTTCCTATTTCATGTCTCCTGTTTCCTCCTCTGGAAGGATGAGGGTGAAATAGGAATGCTGATGTTTCATACTTCAAGCCCATCCACTCCTTAATCAGTAAATAATGACTTGCTGTCTTGCCTTCTTCAGTGCTTATACATGCTTATACTCTAAAGTCAAAGGTATGCAAATACCAGAAAATAGACCTTCTCTTGAAAAATGTCAAAATATTTTGGTAAATTATACACTATCACAACAATTGTATCTTTATAGTTTATCTTGGAAGACACACTGCTTTTGTATCAAACATTACAGTTTAGACCCTTATTGAGCACAAACTGTAATTCCACCTACATTCACTCTTCCTGCAATAGACTTGGTCAGCAGCAGTGATATCTGACCTTGAAGGTGAAACAAGTCAAAGATTTCATTTGTCTTGCTGGGGGAGTGCACCAGTTGCTCAGTTAGCTGTTTGTGAGAGCGTGTGAAACAAGATGACATACAACTTTGCTTTGTTCACTGTGATATGAGGTGGGAATATCTGATCTTGTTTTCCTTCCCCGTTCCAAAGCCATCATCCATGCCTTGCATGGCATCCAACTGACAGTAAAACAGGTATCAGTATGCAGGAAAAATTATTTCCTTACATCTAATTCTACAGATCTCATGTTGTTTTTTCCACGAGCAAGGTGGTGCTCATCATCTCGAACATGAGATCCCAATTTTAGTTATCTCTTTGATTTCTAAAGAAACTGCTAGTCAGCCTCAGCCACCAGTATATTCTGTAGGTTTTTTCTGTTTCATATTCCGTGGGCGAACAAATTATGGGAACATTTTCTAACACAGTGACCCGACCATGTAAAGTGCTACACAAGCCTTCATGGTACTGTGCATACATACAAGATGCAGATTATTTCAGACTGTTTTCAATCAGGACATCCTCATTTAATCCTTTCCATCTGATCACATAGCAAGATATGCCACTTTCAAAAGTGACATCTTTTGTGTTGGTAGCATTGATTGAGCTCTGGACTGTAATGAGACACAAATAATGGATTACTTTGGGTATGTTCACATGGCAGTCTTTGATATGGTTGGTGCTTGTACAGACTAAGGGGTCTGATGCACAGGTGGGCAGAGATGAAGAGCTCCTGCCTCTGCTGTAGAGATCCATCAACTATTTATGCAAATTGCCAGAATCAGTGCTAGTTTATTTTAATATGCCAGACTGTAAACTGTAGCAATGCAGCAGCTGCTAGGCAAGCAGGAACTTCCAAGAGAGTATCAGTACAGAGAGATAAGGATGAAAATGTAAGCTTGGCTTCTGTCTCATTCTTGCTTTTGTTTTCTTCTTTAGCTTAGAGTAAAGATGCTCTGGGTGGCAAATGAAACAATAGCACACTTCTGCAAAGGTAGAGGGGTTATTTTTTTCCATTTTGTAATTATTTTCTAGGAATGAGTAATCCCATGGTTTTCTTGCATCTTGAATTTATTCATAGAGTGATCAACAAGGTAGCTTGGGCTGTGTGAGTGAGTGCTGTTACTCTACAAGGCTGAGACCTGTGGAGGTGACTTGTGCTGATGGGCTGCTGTGCCTATACAGTCTGCCTGGATTGTGTGCTACAGGCATTCAGCCAATAGCTGTTGCCTAATTTCCCATCTGTGGAAATCTAAAATCCTGTTGTGTTTATAGCATAAATGTATATAAAATTTAAATTAGGCAGGGACTGCTTTTTAATGTGTTTTTTGACACAAGCCCTATGGCAGAGACATCAGTGACCAGCCATTTCCTGACTGCTAGGGCTGTGCCTTCCCCTGCACAGAAAAACAACTAACAGCCTTTTCCTGCAACCCTTGCTAGAGTATCTTGTTTCATAGCTGTATTTCTCCAGCAGAAAAACAACCATGAAAAATAGAAGGTTTTTCTAAGACCATTTCATTCTGTTGCTCACAAAGTACCTGTTGCTGCAAATGGTACAGGAGAATCCATGCTTTGGTGGGGCTTCCTTGTCCTCTGCCTGCTCCAATATTTAACCAGGCTGCAGCTGACTTAGAGCTACATGTGCAAATAAAACATGCAGGAAATGCTGCTGGAAATATGGTGGGGGAAAGGGAGCCAGAAAGCTGAAGGAAGCCCTTAAAATATGCATTCTTTTGCATCTTCTTCATTTCTCTCCGGCATTATTACCTAATGTCCCTACATGGCAACATGGGCCCACAGTTAAGAATCAAAGCCCAAGAGGAGCTTAGCTGTTCTCTCCAAGAACAAGCAGGACCTGAAACCCTGAACCCTTCACTAAATAGTTAATCCTCAGCAGAATGAGCCACTCACCATTCCTTTCATAAACAAGCAAATAAATAAAAGATACAAGGATTTGATCTGTTTAATACGCATTCTCTGAAAACCAGAGTGCAGACTAAACATAGTAATCTGATGATTACAAATTATGCAGTCCTATAAACAAAGCATGACAATTGATGACAATGTGATATCATATATCATAAATGCAGAGCATCCTCTCTCATCCAAAACAAATAGTTCGGAGTATTTCAAACCCATAACGAATATATTTAATGCAGATCACTGTGAAACAGTGTGTATTTCTGTGTTTCTAATGCTGTATACAAAAGCCAGCCAAGAGCTTTTTGTATTTTATGCATTATATTCATTTATGCTGCCAATTCCACTTACTCTTCCAGTATTCTGACTCAAAAAATCAAGATCTAATGTATTTCAAGCAATGCTTGATGCATGCGTGTCTTAAAACTATAGGGGATGGTTTATAAAGTAAATTATGAAACTTCGGTATCATTCCTGATTTCCAGATAGACTTTTAGGTCGCTAGTTAAAGTGTTGATCACAACCTTTATATTGTATCAGTAGCTTGTTATGCGAGGGAAATCAGCTGCCATTGTTACCGATGCTGAAAATCTCTTCGAGTAACCCATGATAGGTTTATTACATAGGAAGCTTTGATCCTCAGGACTCAACTAAGATATTCAAAGTTCTTATAAAGGTATCTTAGAGTCTGCAATACAAATTCAGATGTCTGCTGTCGAATGACTCCTATTCAGCAAACCTGTATGAGCCACCTTTGAAAGTGAAACAGCAAGATGACACCATTCATAGCTTGACTTTTGGAGAGGTCTTTGTGCTCCCCTGCCTTTCAGTACCTGACAACTCGTTCCAGGCCGTATCAAAGTTGCATAACAGAATTTGTAAAAAGCTACACAGAAGGGTTTAATGTGTTGAGAACAAATAACTTCTTTGTTGATATCCACTGCCAGATCAAAGAGATGGAGGGTAATAGGCCCAGGAGTGCATTACCTTCAGTTGCACCGGGGAACAAAAGAATAAAATAAAACTGTGAAAGGCAGCAGAGAACAATAAAAAAGGAAAATACTAACAAGTTTGAAGGATTCAACGTCCTGAAACATGAATAAAAGCCACAGAAATAAATTAATCAAGATCACATAACAAAAGGTAAGCATGTGGCTTCTCATCTCAAAGGCTTTCAACTGTACTCCTGTTTTCTGTATGTGTCGTTATAATTCGGGGTGCCACAAGACCTTCCGGTTTTAACAGGGACAGAGAGCTGGTTTTGACACTTAAAAAAATGCAGATTTGTTGTACTTGACCTAGATGGAAATGTCTGTGAGCTGTAGCAGCATTAGAGATTTTTCTCTTCATTTAGCCTCCATTTAAAAAGAAATGGAGCTACATTGAATATTTCTTCTTCTAGAGACAATATATTTCTTCTTCTAGAGACTGTTTTTTTAAGTAGAGGACCACCTCATCTACTCAAAAAAACCCCATAAAAATAGAAAACCAAGAGGCAGCTTACCTTTTTGAGGCTTTCCAATGAAAGTTTTGGAAATCAAACCCAAACCAAACCTAAGGGCAACCTTAACCTTCTGAGAAAACTCACAAACCCCTCTCATGCAACATAGTTCAGGTTTTGGTCTACAACCCAGTGAAAATTAAACTCTACTATTGCTGTCCATGTCTCCCTTATATTTCCTCCCACTGTACTGTGTGTTGCATATGCATGAGTGCTGGTGCATATGGGATTTAGAAGTGTTTTTTCCTGGTAAGGCTCTTTGAAGACCAGTTCGCTGTAGGCACCAGCCAGAGCTTTGTAGTCCATGCACTGGTCATGCTCCTACAACACTGCTCTATTCTAAGATGATTTGTTACTCATTTTCTATTTTATGAACAAAACTGCTAACAGATACTAAAAAGTGGTTACTTCCTCTCAGTAACATGGTCCATAGTCGTGGTCTGTACAGTTTTGTATTTGTGGGTTTTACAAGTGATGCTCCATTAGCCTTTAGCTGCATGGGAGAGCTCAATGCAAACGGCCTGGGAACTGGCAAATGCCTACTTTACTGGAAGGACAAGAAAACCCTTTCAAAGACACAAAATCTGGAAAAGCTAAGGCCAATTTTTCTTTCTACTTTCTTTCTGTGTTTTGCTGTTAGTGGTAACTGTGACAGTAAAAAACAAAATCACAAAGCATTAAGACTTTCAGATGCAATACCCCCTTTAAAAAGGGATAACTTGAGAATATACAGAAAGAAGAGAAAAGGGAAAGCCAAAAGAGAAAAGGCTAAGATAAATTTAAGCCAGCCTTTTGTCCTCCAAGCCCAAGGGACCAGTGTGGCTTCCATCAAAAAATGCCAATTAGTAGCATAAAGCTACCTGGGAGTTACAACTTTCCCTAAACCTGGGACATTTTTTATTCCCCTGCTTCTGGTCTTATGCTTGCCCAAACAGCAGGGTGCTGGCAGAGAACCCACAGGAAAACAGCCACAAGTGCTGGGCAGCTGCCACTTCTTGGGGCAGATGGTTTTACAGATGTGGAGATAAGCTGACTTCTGGAAGTGAATTCTCTGCAAGGCATTACAGCAGTGCCTGGTTCCTGTCTACCTGGCCAAAGGGTGTTCTGTCCCTCATCAGAGAGGACTGATATGGGTCTGCAGTGAATTGAATGGAAAATAAATCTTTCAGTAGGATTTGGGCAAGAGGGGACAGGAAAAAAAGGAAGGCATTTGTCTAATCTGCAACTTTATAGATTCTCTAAATGTATTGATTCACATACTAAGGCTATAGTTGCTAAGATTCGGCCTTTGCTTGGTTGGTTTAGGCATTTTCAGGAATCTTTTGCAGAAGATTTTTGTGGTGTATATATGCATATATATATTTATGTACATTGATGTATACATGGTGTCATGCATTCTTAACTGGAAGGAACTTATATGTCAGAGCGCTAAGACTTTGCAGCACTGACATTTTGTTTGAAATTTTATATGTTCTATTAAACCTTTAGAGAGTACTATTTTCAGTAGCTTCGCACTGAATCTGCTTCTGTCAGTCTGTCAGTGACCACAATATGGCTGGATTTTTCTTTTGAATTTCAGGAATGCTGAGAGCACAATAAAGCTCTGCCAAGATTTTTGTTGCAGCTTGAAGAATTGTGCTATTTATCAGCTTCCACGTGGATTTGAAGAGAATCCACCACAGCTAACCAGAAGCATCAATACATTGATTTAAAGATGCACATGCATAGAATTATTCATCATTGATAAAGCTTTGGTTATTGAATAGCAAATGATATTCCTCGTCGGGCAAATAGGTGTCCAGTTATTGCCATGACCAGAATATTTTTTGCAGTCTTAGCAATGAGACTGAGCAGTCATTCTCAAGCCAATTCATATGATGTTCTGTTTCTTACATATACTAGACTTCTTTTTTTTTTTTAAAATCTCAATCCTGATCCATATTTTCCATGAAACAATTGTATTTTGTGCAAACCAGGGAAAGTAGTGCAATGAAAGTGTCTCAGGCCAAAATTAATTCACTTTGAAGACACACTCCAGAACAGAAAGGAAATATGCATCAGCTGTGCCCAGGCAAGGCAGAAAAAGTGGTTTGTCTCTGAATTTGCAAATGGGTTGTTTAACTGCTGGCTTTATCACCGGATGCTCACTGGTCTACCTATACTTCAGACCTGCCTCATCAAGGGTTCTTGATGATTGTTACCCTCGCGAAAGCAGTGAAAAGATGAGATTTTTTTTTTTTCCTGGGGAAGAGACTCAGTCAAAGCCAAAACTGTCACATGCTAGTGACATCCTTGGATTAGCAAAAGGCTTTAGCAGAAAGCAGAATGTTAGTATGGTCTCCAGATCATGGGGGCTGTTATTGGCTAAGTGTATATCAGGTCTCAGTCTCTAAGAAGGCAGCTTTCAGCAATAGGGACTAATGGGAGGTTGTTTCTCCCTAGGACACAGGGGTGGTTTTTTTCAGATCTGTGTAAAAGCCTATTATGAGAAATAGTCTGTTATTACCTTCTGGGGATACAGGCTGCTGCTTAGTGTTTTGGGTTCTCAGCTGCTGCATGAAGATCCTGTAATTCTTGTGAAAGCCAGACCCTCTTTGGCCCTAGTCTTTGGGTGGGGTATTGAATAGAGCACCATCTTTGTTATCCACCAGAAACCATCCCTGTTTCCTTTATCCAGTCCTCAGCTTTGTTAACAGGATGGTCACCCAGATTTTTAATAGCATTTCAATGTTAGTATCTTTCCTTTTGACTTAGTAGAGATATTGTTCAGATGATGATGTTTTATCAATCTTGAATTCCTTGTGCCAGGCTCCATTTCTTATTCCTGCCACCACTGCCCAAAGGGTAGATTTTCTTGCCATAAACAGTTTCCAAATGAATATAAGTAGGCTTTAAGGAACGCCTGCTAGATGTGACTTTCCATCAGACACTCATAGACAGGGGCTTTCTTCCATCAGGGGCCTTCTGTGGGAGAGATTTCTGCGAAGTTGTGTACTGTAAAATCTTCCATCTGTAAGAGGTTTAACCCTTTCTGAGCAATAGTTTGTAATCACATAACCTTTAGCTCAGTGGGAATGAATAGCAATCATCATTTATAAACAGTTCCTCTCATTATGCACCTATTTACGGCATCTTTTATAGCTTGCTAATTACAAGCACACAAAACAGAAATGTTTGGAGTTAAATAATGTAAACAAGGATGTAATTGATTTTCATGTTGAATAGTTTTATTGATTTATTGTTAATTAGCATTTCTAAAGGATCTCTTGGCAAAATAATCCATTTAATTTATTGAATATTATACTAGCTGATGGTAAATTCATATTGAAATGTCACAAAAAGATTAACAGGTTTGTAATACTTGTTTTTCCATCTGTTGCTGCTATATGGATGTTATATATTCTCCCCAAACAAACGCAGACAATATATTGCATGCAATCGATTGGTCTCAGTCCAGCTTCTAGCGGACAAGTGTCCACATCACTAAAAATACCACATTCCAGTTGACACTAATTGGCCATCTGTGCAGCAGGGAGGACAGGCATCTAATGGGCAGAAAAGCTGATCTCTATCGCTCCCAGGGCAGGGTCTTTGGGTCAGCTGTTGAAGGACTGTATGGGCTGAGCGGAGAAGCCAGTATCTTTGCTGAAAAGCCTTTTCTGCTGCAAAACCAAAAGACTGGTGTCCATAAAGGAACCTTTCCAACAAATAGACCACTGTGTCGAGCAAGCAGTCACTTAAATACATACAGAGCATGCATACAGTGCTGCAGAAAATGTAGTATGCTGAAGGCATTTCCAGAGGACCCCACTGGTTTTTATCAGTTCTGGGGTGGGAAGAGGGGCTGTGGAGTCTGTTCAGGGAGGGTTTGACAGCATTTTGGTGCATGCCAGTTACCTTCAGCTCCTGTTGACTTCACTGAAAGCCAAGGTCACTTGCTCAGCATCTCCCGGGGTTGAGTATGTAGAAAGGAGTAAAATTGCAAGTTGCAATCTTCATTATTACCATCCCATTATATTTTCAAATGGGTAGCAAGAGAGTGTAATCACATCAGACCTTGTTTTTCATTAGTGAAGAAAAACATTAATACACTGTGACATGGTATTGATTTGATACAATCAATCTTTCCCAATAACAATAAAACCTTTATATTTTATTAATAAAACAATGCAGTTCTTCTCCATTACAGCTCCTTTTTATTGTTCTGGGTCACAGTGTAATTCTGGCATGTTTGGATTTTTATTTTTATTAATATAATGTAAAAGCCTGTAAAATTGCTCCACTGATCTGCCAGTAGGTTCCATTTGAGTCTCCCAAGCATCTTTTATTACATGAAATATTACCAGTGCAGCTCCAGTCATTGATTGTTTGATGGCCCTCAGGAGTGGAGAGAGTGGGCAGGTTTCAGTCAGGTTCTTGGCCTTTAATTCTCTTGATAAGTTTGTGGTGTGGACACTGAGCTTGGACTTGAACCATCTCATCACTTTGAAGATGACCTCTCCACACATGGCTGGACACTGCACTTCTGACCCCTCTCCAAAATGGGTTGGAGTTGCCTGACCTCTAGTGAAGCTCTCAGAAGCAATCCAGTCACTCTTCAGCATCACCTCACTCTCTGACCCTAGGCTTTCCATATGTATTTCAGGTCAGATACTAGGTAGGGCTGGAGATGTTTCAAGCTCTGGAGCAGACCATGGGCATGCACTGAAGAAGTTGTGCTGTGATCTCATCTTGCTGCTATTTCAAAAAAACCCAAACAATAACCAAAAAGCATAAAGCAAACCCAACAATATGGTGAATGCCTCTACTTATACATCCACAGTAAATCCATCTTCAAGCCTGAACTTCAGAGGCAGAATGTTTCAGGCCCCTCAGGTCTGCATATAGGGCCAGCACAGGCTAAGGCTTGTTGTACTCTGGATTATCGCTTTATAAACTCCTTGCAGTCTTCCTTCTCCGAGGCTCTGATCTCCAAAAAGCTGCTGTCCTGCATCAGTTGTGATGGAGCTGCTGAGCAGGCTTTTCTGAGCCAGTATCACTCATCAAGAGCAAAATGTACCCTTGTGAGATTACCATCTCCTTTCTGTTGTGCACAGCAAGTCTGTTGGATCATTTGGCATTTCTCTCTATCTACAGATATTTTTGATTCATCTTCTTTGATTACCCAAAATATCTCCCTGTACTTAGTACAAGAGTGGGTCATCATGATATTCCAGTTGCACTGAGACCCTCAATTAGTATAGCCTGATACTTTCATTAGCAAAGCCAGATGACTTTCATCATTTGCTCTTTATTAATTTTTTTTTCTTGAAACAAAATCTTTGTTAACCTTTCTCCTTTTCCTTTTTGAACCAAGAACAATGTTGCAAGATCCCATGGTAGGAAAAATAATCCCACAATAAATATGAAGGCTCCATTTCAAAAGAGAATGGTCTTATTAAGGGTAACAGTTTATTAACAGTGACTGTAAATTAGATGGATTTAATAACTTTAATTAGTGCAACACTTTCTGACACAGAGCTTGAGGAGAATTCAGCTATTCATCCCTTCTCCCTCCTGCACATGTCTGTGTCCAAGGAAGCAGTAGCAATTCCTCGTACCAAATACAAAATGGCTCCTACTTGCAGAAATGCGAAGTGCAGGAGAAAACTACTGTATCAACAGGCCATGACCACTGACACTCCACATTAGTAGTAAGGAATAAGCACAAGTGCAAAATAAAGCTTTTAAATATCAGGAGCAACAGAAAATTAATCTTCCTGAGCCATCTCTTCATTTCTCTTTCCTTGCTGTAACCCTACCTGCTCGCGGGCAGTTTCAGGGAGAGACAAGGAGTATTCTGTGTTTAAGGACTGTGAAGTGCACAGTTTTTAACCAGGTTGAGGTCTAATCTTTTAACCAGCTCCCCTTTCCTAAGGTGCAGAGTCTTGCCTTTTCTCTCCAGAGCAGTGTGGGTTCAGCACAGCCATCCCATAAAGAGCCTTTTGGTGGATGTAGCACATACAAGGAAATCAACAAGTTAAGCTCTCAATGTCAAAAAAACTTTCTTGGGTGCCTCCAAATGATCTCTCAAAATAATACCTTTACCTGGCTGTATTTCCACAGAAACCCCAGAAGTCACCTGTCTGATCTCAGGCACATCTCCCTGTTAAATCTCACCATTTTATTTCATGACATAAAGGTGTTAAGATCTCTTCAAAGAAATGATTGAAGTGAAACTTTGTTGGGGGCAACGGCTCTTCACAACCCAACAGACAGAGGCCACAAGTATGACAGTAAAAAGTTAACGACTCAGTACATATCGTCTTCATACTGGAAGTTCTTTTCTAGCAACTGGATTATGTAGATAATGCTATATATACATATGTGTGAACATGTGTGTGTATCTCCGTACTTTCATGGGCTCGCCTCATAAAGAAGCATTTCTAACATGCCTTCAGGTTAAGGTCCATCAATATGGACTTTTTTCTTTTTTTTTTAATCCTGTATTTAGGTTATTGTTTGCCAAGATTCACTGCCTGAAGCTTCCCTTCTGGCCCTAGGGGAATCCCACAGCCCCACGTTAAGGAATGTGGTGCAGCGCCTGTGCAGCACAGGGAGGGGGAGACCTGGCCTGGAGGCAGAGATGGTACTTGAAGGGTGGAGATGTGGCAGCTGCTGTCATGCCACTGGTTGCAGATGACCGGCAAGTGCAGATTCCGTGTTCAAGTGCTGACAGAGCCAGCCTGTCTCCCACTAAGTGGAAGAGGCTGAGTACATACCTTGGCCTTCTGAAGATCTTAATCATGCCTAATTTATACTGGAGAAAAAGATCCAATAATTTCTGGAGACTTTGTAAAAACACTTAGTACAGTCTAAATAATAACAGCACCAAAGCCCCACACCATAAAAATCTCTTAGGCTAAAATGGAAATAGATACTTGCAGAATATTTTTCTTTCCTTCTTTCCTTAACACAAGGATTTGAAAGGAGGGAGAAACATCACAGATGATAGGCAATTCCTTTCTGAGAGGTTTCTTTATATATCTCCATGTGAAGGCTCTTGGTAAGGGAAGAAAAAATAATGCACTGAAATAAAATATGTACAGATGTAGCTTTTTGAAACGACATCCCATTCTCAAGAATCTCATGTAGCCTTTAGTCAGTCTTGTTTCTTACAGTTCTCTGTGCTTTGCATGGTAATTAGCTGCTCATGTTATCAGCCACACAATGCTCCTGGCTATTTCTTCAGCAGCTATTGCCGTTATCCTCAGTGGCAGCTCCTCTCATCCTCCTGCCAGACTGTATGCCAGCCGCATGTGTGTGCAGATGTTTGGTGTTCTTCAGGCTGCACTGATTGAGGAACAAAGGTAATGGGAACAGCATTGGAGAGGGAAGAGACTGGAACCCGCTTCCTCCATCAGCTCCCCGAAACTTGCCAGTATTTCACTCATGGTTCACCGGAGGTTCAGTGAGGCGAATTTGTTATGACAGATCACAAAATGCAAGGGGAGGCAAATGACCTGGGTTCATCAGTATCAGAATAAATAGAGGGTAGCACCTCCTTGGCTTAGTTGGAAACAGCAGCCTCAAAACCTTTATTTTGTTCTAATTGCTTAATATATTTTTAAAGTAATTGAAACATTTATTGCACAAGTATAGTGCGGCATGCAGGCTATTGAGAGGATGGAGGGACTGCTTTGCACAGATTATCAGCACCACCGACATCAGCCTCATGCAAGTGCTGCGTCACACAGCCGGTACTGATGCAATAGTGTCTGGATCAGGCTAGTCTGCTGATGCAAATAGCATTTCAAGTGCTCTGTGCTATTTGTTGCCTGCAGGTAATGAAGACTCTTCTTTTAATTCAGATTTCAAGAAATATTTACCAGGTTTGATATCTTTTTATAATTAAAATATGGCCATGAAGTTAAATACATGTTGCCAGATTCCTGGCCATTGTGGGTTCCTCAATAATGTGAGTAGAGATGAGGTGAAAAAGAACTTTTAAAATAACAATGAAAAGTCTTTTCCAGTCCAACATCTACAGACACTTTTCAGACATACCTTAGGTCCCACAGTTACACTCTGCATTGTGCTATATGATATCATGATGAAAAAAATAACATGGTCCCAGGCCATATGAAATTGAAGTTGCTTGCTTTGTGTAGAGCATGGTCTCTTAAGTTCCCCGCCCTTATTCTAGAAAGTTTAATATCAACAGTAATGTAAGATCCTTAGAAGTATTCAAAGCAAAAATAAATCAAGAAATTTATATGTGGCACTCAAAAGATGAAGAAGAAAGAGGAAAATATAGAAATGAGGGTTTTTTCTAAATGTGGTTTCAGTTTTGCATATCTTAGGTTTTGTGTTTACAACCTTTTTTTGCCTTTTGAAAGGCAGTGTAATGATTTTGGAAGAGAGATGTGGAAAGTATTTTTATTCCCTGCCCAGAGATATGATGTGCTAGGGAGAATAGCTAAAGTTTTAGTTCTGTGGTAATGGGAAGTGCCACTTCTTGATGATGAGTATTTGATGAGTGTTATTTCATTACATTTCAAGGAGGGATATTTAATTTTGTAATAGAAGCTTGTTTCTAAACCCAGGTCTGAAATAGTTTATTACCAAATTTACCTTCAATAGTTTTATCGTCTCACAAAAACAACGTCATTTCACTTCATGTTCAATGTATTGTATATAGCATGAGATGGTAGGTCATCTCATCCCTCCTTCTCTAAGATGGCAATGGATTAGGATAAGAAACTTGAGGTCAGGCAATAAAAATCATTGCTATGTAAACAATGCATTCATGAGGAGGGATTTATACTCTCCATTGTTGTTACTGGGATACCAAGTCATAGGCCAGGATTTGGGGGAGAAAAGGGAGAAAATGGAGGGAAACCCATGGAGAAGAGGTAAATTAAAATTAGCTAATATGGCTTTTGAAATTTTTAAATACCCAAAGATTGTTGTAGTGTTTCTGTCTTTTTAGCTTCACTGGCAAATGTGAACTTTTGCACTTGCACCCTGCTCCAGCAACAGGAAGGTTGCATGTGGTGTTGTATGGCTCCTCAGAGACAGGGCTGAAACCAGAACAGGGCTATCTGCTCAAGGCTGCAGCTTCTCTTCAGCATCTGTAGTTCAGATATAAGTAATTCTCCAAAGACTGCCTTTATAGCATCCTTAGTTCCTTTCCCTTTGAGATCAGTGGTATAACTCCTGGTGAACTGTAAAGCCAATGGACTGTGTTGCACCAAAAAGAGTTAATGTGATTCATTTGTTTAGCAGTCAAGGGCCACATTCAGTGCAGATTTAGCAAGAGCGCTGACAATAAAGTGTTTATGACTTTCTATGAATTGGCATGAAAAAACAGCCACAAATATTACGGAACATGAATTGTTCCCTTTGCATATGCATGGATGTCATTCTTCTGACCTTGGTTACAGCTGATAGGCTATAAGAAGCTGTGGATCCAGACCTCCTCAGTCACTCAGCTCAGACTGGGGAGTGACAGTGACAATATCCAGGAGCAGGACTTGCACAAACTATAAATTTTTGAAAATGCTCTGTGATTTTTGGGGTAACCAAGTACAGATGTGGTAGAGAAGTCTGGTTTCCAGGTCAGAAGAACTCAGCACTTTGGAAAATCAAATCGCTTTGGTATTTCTCCAGGTGGTCACCTGAAAACTATGAAAATGAGAGGCAAAGACCAAGCTCACGTCCCTGCTAGCTCTTTGGGGACAGTAATTAATCATATTGGTTTTGTTTCCATTCCCTACTTCCCATGTGGGAAGACCTCAAGCCCCAGTCTTCTGCTTCTGAGTTAGTTCATTTCCATAAGACGAGGAAAACCTTTCTTTGAGGAATTGTCAGGGAATTTAGCATGGAGAAGTAAATACCAAGAAAAGTTGCTTGATGCATCAGCCACCTGTAACCTGTGGAGAGCTGCAGGAGACAGGCACCCTGTCAGCACCAGTACCTCCATCCATGGTGTGCCCCCTCTTCCCTGTTGTGCTGGGCAGCCCAAAGAAACTGTGGGGAGGGAGCAGAGAGGAAATGGGGGCAAGATATGGTGGACTGGTGTCTCACAGTATCTCATCTTTGCTGCCAGAAGTTTGGGTCCTAATAAACAACCAAGCTGAGCATGCAGGTGAGCATGAGCTGGATGGTCCCATAGGGAAGTAGCTGATCTGCCAGATCTTTGATTTCCCCTCTCCACAATGGCTCTGGAGTAAGCCATCTGATTCAGGAGAGCTGAATTCCTCTGTGCCCTCAGTCCCACAACATACAGGTGGGTTTAGGGTCAGTATTTTAGGAAATGGTAGCCTTCATAAGACTGCTGTGCTGCCTTGTCCATGCTCAGTGTTCCTGCCTGTGTTGCAGTCTCTGCATCACTCCCATAAGCATCACCTTACATACTGTCACATAGACAGTGGCACTGCAGTCTTTTCTGAACATAGGATGCAGAGAGATGTTATTTATTTAATGTAAATAAGTGCACATGTTGGATCTATGTACATGCAGTAACTGTTTTGCTTACACTTACTCATATGTAGTACAGCCAAAACAGCAGGAACCGCACTTAAAAGTGGCGCAAACAAAATCCTATGAATTTATACAAATATGTTGCATTCATGTAAACACTGCAAATATTACATCTCTCTGTTGTGCTGATGGGGAATAATTTCAGAATTTCAAGCAGTGCAAGTTTTGAGATGATGGAAAGACTTGGCCTCATTTTGAAAGTGTAGTTGAGGTTCTAATATATTTCATGTGACAACCATATCCTCAAACCTGCTATTTGTTATTTCTTTTTAAAACAGAAACAAACGATTTTCTCATTTTGTTTACAGGACAGTGGAGCTGGGGATAACAGCTGCGTTGAAGAAATATTGCGGGTAGGAGTCCTTAACAAAAAAAAAAAACAAACCCACTTTATTTTCCAGTGCCATTTTGTTCATTCTAAAAAGACAAGAGAGTAGCAAGGATGTTGCAATCTCTGGTGTTAAAAATATTAGTCTCTTAGGTTGTCATCTTTCTAAGGAAAAAGTAGGCAAAATAATTTCCTCATGAAATATAATTGAAAAATCTGTGCAAACAACCTTTCAGAGGCTCTGGATTTCACTGCTACTCTGTGCCAGTACGGCTGACCTTCATGCATGCAGAAGCAGATAATGGGATAAATTATAAACTGAAATGTACAATGATGTTTCAGGTTTACAAACCATGCAAAGTGCATGTTTCCATTAATCATGACTGTCAAAAATCTTAATTTTGAAGGGAGGTCTAGGAAGGTCGTTTTCCACCTGGATTTAATTAGAATCCATTGTGTAATGTCATTACACCTATTATGTCCATTATATAATGACAATGTGCAAAATCCGTAGTTATTTCATTATTATTTCTTTTCTTTTAGTAATTTCTAGTTTATTTTCATGAAGCAAATTAATACACATCCAGACAGATCTTGGCTTAAATCAACCTAGGTGTTGATTGTTTTCTGAGGCAGACAAATTTATGAACAATTAAACATTTCCGTATATTTTAACTAGTGGGTTTTTTTCAGGGTTTTTTCTCTAAATTGATCATTCAATAATTCACAATGCTTACAAATCCAATATAATAGTGATTGAGACACCAAACAAGGTAGATGGAATGGTAAAACTTCCCTGTTACTGCATGCGCTTCCACCTCTTGGATATACACTACCCAAATATTTCAGACTGTTTATAAATTACAGGGCTATAAATATTTGGTTTAGAGATTAGTAGTGCATTAAGCCTGTCGTTTCTAAAGGCATTTCTCCATTCTCCCTGAATATGTTAAATACAGCTTTTAATTCTTTGTCCAGTTTTAGAGTTTATCGATGGGTGATGATGATGTATTGCTTATGACTTCACTGGCAGAGCTTTTACTTAGCTAACATTTACAAAGTAGGCTTTTGTAGGGCTGAACTGCATAGTCAAAAAGCTTTAGCCTGAGTCCCTGCTGTTCTGTTACAAATTAGTAGCAGATACCATGAATTCATGTGATGTGATGTGAGGCTTATGCACCCGTTTTTTTATGCAAGGCTTTTAGAAAGAAGAGTCAAAGAAGCTGGTCTTCCTCCTTAAGTTGTGCAATCTGGCTTGTGCAGTTAGGCAAAAAATGTAGAAGAGACATGGTCCCTTCCACACAGAGGAGCATGGGTACGTAAGGGACTGCAGCTGAGAAGAAAAATGCGCTGTGTGCGTAGAGATGACAAGGTGCATCTCCAAACCAGTGAACACAGTTGCTGCTGCCTCTTCTTTTTTTTTTTTTTTTTTTTTTTTTTTTTCAT
>NDXB01010357.1:161785-181885 GCA_002631895.1 Agapornis roseicollis
TTTTTTTTTTTTTTTTTACTCTTTCCTCTTTATTTTTTTTATTTTGGAATATCAGTGAGTTCTAATTTAAAACCAACAGGAGTTCACTATTTTACGCCTCTCTTTCTCTGTTTGCCAGCAGAAACCACACAGATTGGATGGACAGGTAAAGGGAGTTCTCAGATGAAACAAACACAGACCTGGGGTCTTTGTTTTTTTGTGTCCCGTCTCTTGAAGCCATAATGCCAGGGAAGGAACCAGCTTGCCAAGGGATGCCTCTGGTTTAGGTACTCTCCCATAACCCCTGGCAGCATTTCTGGCTGCAGCAGCTTTGCAGATGTGCAAGGCTGTGAATCCAGCTTGAGAATGTCCCTTCTCACACACTATACTGGGCAAAAGATAATTCAAAAGTCATGTGGCACAGAAAAAGCCATACCAGCTAAACAGAGTACCAGCAAGCTCAACACAAAGAGAAATGGGTTGATCCATGATGACTTACACATCTTGTGTAAGTGCCTGTATTTTGGCCAAGAGCCACTGGAGTGGTAATCACTGCAGAGTACATCCTAGGAACCATGCAGGATATGGGGCCAGCAAGAAGTACCTAATTATGGTAGAACCATAATTCCATGGTCCATTGCAATGTGTCCTCAACTTTTGCACAAAAGGTACCACTCTTTCTAAATTTTTAAAGCCATGTCTCTTCTTACACATGAGTTTTCCTGCAGTAATGACAGAATCAAGTCTCACAAGTAAAGTCCTTGCTTTGCTTTTTGTGTGTCTTTAAAAAACAAAACAAGGATTTTAAAGCATTGTTGGGTTGGCAGATGTGTTTTTATGAAGCTCATATCCTGAAATAAAAGCACTTTAAAACTACAACTAAAGTGTGTTAAAGTGTATGAAAATGGAGCGTTCTGTGAGACAAAGAGAAATTAAATGCTGAAGCCAGCAGAGGTAGAAATGAAAATGGAGCTGATCACATGCCCATCCACCCTAACCATTCCTCTCCAGCTCATGTCTGCTGTCTCTTCTGTGCTCTGTTGCTGTTTCTGAATCCAAATGGCTGCAGGATCAGTCCAGCCAAGCACTGTACTATTTTTCTGGTGTGCAACAAGTCAGGCTCCTGTGTGAATCACCTTCATGCTGCTGCCTGCCCTCATCCACTGACTCCCTTGAGAGCCTAACAGGAGCAGCCACCTAGCCCCCAGGTCAGTGTGAGAGGCAGCCAGTTTGAGCACCCCTTCAAAAACAGACACAGCACTGACAGCAAATCTAGCTCCAAGCAGGAGCAATGCATGAGCCTTCTGGCAGATCTGAAATGTGAAGCGTGTTATAAGGATCTGCAAAATTAAATACTTCGTTTAAGAACACCGTTGGCCCGTCTGACTCCATCTAAACTGGTGGTAGCAAAGTGGTACTTCTGATCTCACATGCCTGGTTGTGTCCTATCTCTACAGCAGGGCAACAGAACTGCATAAATCAGGCTGTGCAACTTTCCTGAAGCCTAGTTTCACCTCAAATCCCTTGGATTAACAGGTTGAAGGGAGTCTCAGTAGAGCTCTGCTGATTCTGGGATCTGGGTAGTGGGAAGACAAGGTGAGCACCTACAGGTGAATTTAGACTAAGCCAGAAAGAAATCATTGTTTCAGAACTATGAGATACTTAAGTAATTTATCTCAAAATAGAATTAAGGTGCAGGAAAGCCTATAAAATGCACAACTGCATTTCACTGCAAAATTACAGGGTTTCTTCTGTGTGGAATAATGGATGTAAATTCCTTGCTAGCACGAAGAGTATTTAAGGTCACATCTACCAAAGCATATTTAAAGAAAGTTCAGACCTTTTGTGCCTGACACTTACATTCTTATGATCTGTCTGGAGGCAAAGCTCCTCATTTTGATATGTAATGAATAAAATACACAAGTGGAAGGAATCAAGATAATGAATTTGTGGGATAATTTTACCAATTATCTTGTTGCTGATCATAGAACCAAGGCTCTGCAAGTGAATACTACCACAGCTATTAATATGCAATGCCTAAAGCTGTTCTTGTAACATTTATTGCTCATCTTGCTGGTTCTAGACAAGCCGATAATTTTCTATTAAATTTGTAAAAGTGAAGTTGCTAACATGTTCCTTGTTCTAAACATGACATGTTAAATTATATAAGTTTAACAAAGTCTAAAGTAAATGAAGGCATTTAAAATAAGTTGTTTTCTACTGCATGAATGTTATAAGTTGAGATGGATTTTATCTCACCTTGTAGTTATTTGAAGATAGGTATCTAAGTTATGAATATGAAGTTAATCTCCCTAGGTAGTCACGGTACAGAGGATGAGACAAACTGTACCACTGACTACAGAGGCATCCCAGATGCTTTGCTGGAATAGACAGTGGGGGTTTCTTACGACTAAAGCTAAGAGTGATTACAGTTTGTTATTGGGAAGTGGTATATAGGAAACTTTTCAACAAGAAAAAAGCCAGAAATAAGTAGTAGTACTGTGACGTTACTATTGGCCCACCACCCATTTGTTTGGCAGTACTTAAGCTAGTTGGAGGATACAAGCATAGGGTCTGTGCTGATAACGTACCTTTGGGAACAGACCAAGAAGATGAATAGGTGTCTATCAAAGTAAGCCTTGATACCCAAACTGCAGCAATGAGACAGACAAGCTCAGGAGCTATAATAGGATGCTCAGTGTGACTGTAGGAGATGGAACAAATGTGGACAGAGATAAGTGTGGTTGAAAAATTATGAGATTGAAAATACATACAAGAAAGACAAAAGAAAGCACAGTATTGGAAAAGTAACCAGTGGGAGAAGGCATATGGATCCTGGCTCCTACCTATCTCTTCTGCATCCCAGAAAATCAGTTGGAGCTGAATCTCCTCAGTCCCTGGAGCAGTGCAGTTGTCTCCCTGTGTGATTGCCCTTTGCTGCTGTGCTTTCCCTTCTGGCAAAGTTTACATGTTGCCTGTTATTTACCCTGTGTAGAAAAGTCAGGTGGATTGGTTCATTACAATGTAAAAGGAAAACATAAGAGAAAATCTGGAGGAATTAGAAATGCAAAATTCCTTAGAGTAGGTCTGAAGGGGATGTCCTGGGAAAGTGATATGGCAAAGCCTGACACTTAACCTCATTTCTTTGTCATCCTGGCTGGGCTCTGTAGATACCTTGTCTCTGACTTTTCTCAGTATTTGTTTAACCAGTCTTAGCTCTCCAGCCCATAGTCCTTGGCACTGCCCACGTGATGGATAGCACTGTAATAGGTATATAATTTTTGCTTAGAAAAGAATAAAAATGCTTAAAAAAAAATGTATTTGGGCTATTCCTGCGCAAGCTAAGATACCATAAAGTTTTTGATAACTAAATCCATTTAGTGCTTCATCTCTCCGCCTTAAATCATTTTCTTTTAATATTAGACAAAACTACAGCACAATAAAAAACAGTAATGGTCAGGCACTTGGCTTAAGAACAGAATCTTTTCAATTGCTATTAAACATAGAAAAGAGGTCAGCCATTTCAGCATAGATCTTAAAATTAGCTGGAGTATTTGTAATATTAACAGAAGAATCAAAGCTGCTTCTCTGCCAACCGTGCTGCAAATAAGGATGCTGCAAGTAAGGACTTTAGAAGCCCCAGAGGAGTTTGCTTTAATAAGCAAGTCATCTAAAAGCACTGCTGCAGACAACCAGAGGGTGCAAAATAACCCAGACCAGAAATGACTGCAGAGAAACATTGGAAGGCAACAGGTTTGCTCTAGACAACTGGATAAAAACCGAGACACTTTTGATAAATAAGTATTTATCACTGTGCATTTTTGGCTTGTTTTTCATGGTTTGGTTGGGCTTTTCTCTCCCCTAAAAGTTAATCAGAAGCATTGAAAGCAGAGTGTTATTTGCAGGTTTTGTTTTTGTTGTGGTAAGAAATTGAGAGGATACTGTGCTATAAATAAAAGCTTGTAAGTAAATTCCCAGCACATTAAAACCTGCCTAACAAGAGATTAAGATGGGCTGAAGTCAATGACTCAGATCATAAACAGTGCTGCCGTTGGCTGAAACGATTAATCACTGTGGTACAAAAGAAAAGAGGAAATTTGTTAAAAAACAAGCAGGGGGCAGGATGCTAACTCCAGGGGCATGCTGATTGGCTCTTTAATAATGTATAACGAAGCACATGCCAGATCAAAAGCAAATCACATGCAGCTGGTAGAAAATGAAATGGCATTAGCAAAGGATTTGTCTAGCTATGAAGCTATTTAGGAAACTGATGTCTATTAATGTAATGTCTGTTAAAACTTTTCAAATTAATTTTTGCTCATAGAAACCCCATAAATAAAACATGTTATATGCATTTTAGATATATGCATGCACACATATGGGAATACCCATGTGTACGTATTTTGCATTATAAATACTGCAAACATTTAGTCAGAATTTTGCAAAATTACCTGGCCTTATTAGCAGCTATTCAGGCTAATTAAAACATCTTCACATTCTTATTTTAATTGTTACTCTGTGTGAGTGTGTGCTGAATAATTGTTACTTGGTTGCGCTATGATACTATTTTTGCTGTGATGGAATTTGACAACCGTGTGGCAGAGGAAGAGAGGGGCACTGATGTCACAGCCCTATTCCTCACAGGTTACATGTTCGGCTTTTAAAATCTAAAGGTGACACATGTCTTATGAGCTCCTTCAGCTTCGAACGTGTTGGCTGAGAAGCAGCTATGGGAAGCCAGGGAGAGATGCTTACAAAGGGAGGTGCTTTTCCATCAGCATCTGGTTTCTGAGACACTGATATGCCCATGGGTGGCTGAGGATAGGCTTATGCGGATGTCCAGAAGCACGTGCTTCTGCATCTAGGAGTAGCATTGACCTTTTTTTAATCCAGTGAAAGCCTGAAGCACAGCTCCTGGCCTGAAACCCAGGGGATGTCCCTTTCCAGCCTCATGGTCTAAAACTTAGGCAGGACCCTTCATCGTGCTTTCTGGGCTGCTGGCTAGGGCTTTTCTGTCTCACCAGAAGTCTGGCTTCAACAAGAGGGAGCAGCATTGTGTGGTCTCCTGGAGAGCAGGAGCCACCTGAGGCTGACAAGAGCCCTTGAAGTCCCTGCTCCTGAGGTCAATCCAAGCAGCCTGTCTGCCATCACCGCTCTCCAGCACTTAGTGTTTGAAAGGCAGTGTTACGCTGTGCCGTTACACAATAACTGATGCTGCTTTGCTGTCACGCTGCCCCATTCTTGTCACTGCACAGCAGAAACCATCAGCTGATGTGAGCAGCACGCATGGGAAAAAAAAACAGAGCTCATGCAGACTGGCAGCCCATCGCCTTTCTGCAATTACCAACAACAGTTCATTTCTGTCACCACTTACTAAAAACATGGCATAGCTACTGAAATAAGTGAGCACTTAAGGGAAACCCAGACCTTTTATATCTGCCACTTATTTCCTGATTATCTTCCTGGAGGTCAGGCCCTTCATTTTGACACTTAATGAATAAAATGCCCACGTTGCAGGAAATGGGATAATGAATTGTGAAAAGACATAATCAGCAATGACTAAATAATTAAGGGAATTGAAATGTAGAGTCATGTGGGAATGTATTAATAATAACATGATTTTTCCATATGCTAAAAAATTCTGTCTGTTTTTAGAAAATCAGTCATCACACATGCTCTGTGGCAAAAAAAAAAGCTAATGTAGACTAATAGGAACTGTAATTAGATGTTCTGCTTTTAAACAGCTGAATAAAAGATGAAATCATATAGAAAGTATATTTAGATACAAGCCAGAAAGTAAACTGATTATTATTCATAGTGCTGTTAATAGGAGCTGTAATTTATGCATCTAGTGGGAATCATGTTAGGCAATTAGGAAAGGGAGTCACACTTGACTTCCCTTTATGCATTTACATATTTATATATTTATCTATATCTTGCCAATGTTTCCATCTCTCCAGTTACCTTTAATCGACATAACTGCTTAGAATAATACCTTTTACAGTGGAATTCTCTGCTGGAGTACAAAAGTTGGCCTTCACTTAAAGAAACCCATGCAAGCTTCTGTTTGGTCATATTTGTCTCCTGACATTGGACTTCTGCAGGTCCCTGGTACTACATGAAGAATGAGACTTTCAAATTTCTCTCAGCACTTCACCTTCAACAGCTTGCAGCAGAAATTATTGAGGCAGTTGGACAGCATTGTGCCCACTTCTGCTCCCCTCCCTCTGTCTCTATTACCTTATTCCTGCTTACCAAGCATCCAAGTTCAGTTGCTTAGTCTCTGCTCCTAACAAAACCTGGGATCCTATAATTCATCACACTCCCAGCACTGAAATGCCAATGATCTGGATTTTGGTTCTGGTTGGTGTTGCTGTGTTTGTGAAATATATGATGCTTTATGTATATTTAATACTTTCAACACTTCAATGCAAGAATGCTTTATGCTTTCTTTGTGCAACAACATAGTTATTGTTTTCATCTGACAGTGTCCTAATATCTAATCACTTGTTAATGCAAACTCTCAGCCATCCCATAAAATGTGGGTCAGCTGGAAAGGGTGGCATTGCCAGATACATTTGAACAGATGGGTGGGCTGAGGTACAGAAAGCTGTTGTGGTTTGCTCAAGGTAAAAAAGCAAGTCAGTAGCAGAGCAAAGATTAAAATTCAAGGCATGAGATCAGTGAAGGATTAAATGCCATGTTCATCTGTTTCATTTCCAGATATATATATAACATGTACCTCAGATAATCTGCAGGTATCACAGTCTGGAACTATTCAGCACATAACTCTCAAAAAGGAGAGTCAGGAAGACTCCAGGAACAGGGAAGGGACCTCCAGCTCCCTCAGGGAGGGGTGCATCAGTGGGTGGGATGGGACTTGTCAACAGGAACTGTGCTGCTACTGAGTTGCAGGGATGTTTCACAGCTAACCCGCTACCCCGAGTACTCAGGAACAACACAAGGCAATAACTTGAACCAAGTGCTCACTTCCAGCAGGTTTGGGTTGGAAGAGACCTTAAAGATCATCTAGTCCAACTCTTCCTGATACCAGAAGGGATGTCTTCAACTAGATCGGGTTGCTCAAAGCCCTGTCTAGCCTGACATTGAACGTTTCCAGATAGGTCATCTACAAACTTCGTGCAACCTGTTTCAGTGTTTCATCACTTCATTGTAAAAAGCTTTTTACTTCTATCTAGTCTAAATCTATCCTCTTTTAATTTAAAATCATTACCCCTTGTCCCATCACAACAGGCCCTACTAAAAATTCTGCCCACATCTTCATAATAAGTCCCCTTTAAGGGCCTGCAATATGGTTTCCCTGGAGCCTTCTTTTCTAAAGACCAGCAGTCTCTTTTTACCTGTCTATGTAATGCTTACCTGGGCAAAACTGCCCCATAAGCTAGACCCCATTTAGGGCCAGCTATGTCTGAGATGACTTCCCCACCAGATTTGTAACGTTACCAACCCTAAGTTTTGAATTATTATGGCCTGGTTTTACTTGCTGTGTTCTTCTGCTAAGGCTGTTCTTCTCATTGCTTTGTTGAGTGCAGTGTAGAATCTTGTGGGAATGTATGACGACATAGAGGAATATAGAGTGTCAGAGACTCCCCAGGGCTTGGGGCATTCTTCCCCACTTGCTGTGTCTCCCTGCAAGCCCTCCCAGAGACGAGGACCTTGTGTCTGGACCCGGCCCTCTGGCTACAGGGCTTGTGTTTTGGCTGTAGACCATCTTTTGTAATTGGGCTGGCGAGTGCTGCGTCTGCTCCTGCTTGGGGCTGGGGCTGCCAGTGCCAGCTGCTCCCTCGCTACTGGGGCTGCAGATGGCCCCACTAACACCCAGCAGCTCGCCCTCCAATGGTCCTTGTCTTTCCCCTTTCCTGCAGAATCTTCTTTACACTATTACTTTTGGTACACATTATTCAGTAATGACCTGCTCTTCATCACACTCTGCCTCCCTCCTCTATTCAGGAGCTGAGAAGCAGGAGGTACTCCATGAGCAATGTTGTATGAGCTTCAAGCCACAGAAAAAAGTGGTTAAAAGCAATAAATACATTCCCATGCATTGCAATAATGCTATTTTTTACCAGGCAGAGGATGATTTTAATTTGCCCCCCATGAGCATCCATGGTGCATCTCCCTGCCCGGCCATCCCACGCATTGCAAGGGGTCTGGGTTCATTGTGTTTGCTCTCCATCAAAGTGTGATATCTTGGGATGGATTCTGCAGGCTTAAAATAGAAACATTCCTGCTTGCTGCTGCTGATGTATCATTGGGTAATCATTAAATAAATTCAGTGTTTTACTGCATTAACAAAAACACATGATTGTTTAACAGAGTATATTACAGAAGATGGAGGCTTTAATGGTCTCTATGGATTTTTAGTTTGTAAGAGTACATTATGAAGCTGTCTTGGTAGGGTGCTGTTTTCATATGTGAAAGAAGTTACTGGCGTTATACATCATTTTTATATCTTGTTGCTAGGCAACATATCATAGTGCAGTTATTGCAAAGGTGTCTGCTTCCTCGTTAAAAATCTTCATGTTGCTCCTTAATTCTGCAAAATTAGCTCTGTTATTGATCTTATCCTACTTCCTCGGATATCTATTGATTGCAGTTTCCTCCATTAGGTTTTGGAGAAATATAAGGTTTTTTATTAACTGAATTTGGAGTTGAAACCTAAAGCATGTCTATTAAAGCTAATCTTTACTTTCCCCCTTCATCGCAATTTGTTTCCATGAAAGGAGACATGCGCTTCCATTCATTTGGGATTCAAAATCAGAGAAGTAATTTGAGTGGTTGTATATTTAAGATACGGCCTATGACAGCTAGGCTTAAAAAACCAGCAACAACAAAAAGCAGGGGCTACCTAGGGTGTTTTGGAAAAGATCTAAAAATTCCCTTTAAAACTCATTTCTTCCTCCTTTCAAAATAATCTGCAGCTCCTGCTTCAGCATAGTGCTGTTGTGAACTCCTACTAT
This sequence comes from Agapornis roseicollis, assembly GCA_002631895.1. Classification (NCBI taxonomy): domain Eukaryota; kingdom Metazoa; phylum Chordata; class Aves; order Psittaciformes; family Psittacidae; genus Agapornis; species Agapornis roseicollis. The sequence continues at coordinate 170,746 of NDXB01010357.1, forward strand.
ATTAGTATTTCCAAATCTGCAGGCAGTTTTGCCTCAGCTTGGGTCAGGCTGTGCAAGCTTTGGAGCTTTACAGGACCGAGCTGACTTCATCAGCTCACATCATTCTCTCCTGGAGAAGGCAAATCCATTTCAGAAAAGCGCACTTGTTAATAACAGGCAGCATCACTCACAAGGATCTTCTGCACAACAAAATAACACTGCTTTTTCTGAGTGCCAGTGTTTATTCCCTTCATTACCACTCCTCCCAAGCTTCCTTGAGTTGGAGAGCTGTCTGCCAGGGCCATATGTGCTCCCCAGAGGCAGCGGTGGCTCTGGCACGTGTACCCCCAGATGCTTCTGCAGTCTCACACAGAGCCAGAGCATGTGGAGTGGCTGCCGGCACCAGGCAAGGGGGGAACCGGGCGCTTCCTCAGACCTGCGCGTGCAGCAAATGGCTCTTTATTATCTTCATCCCTTATACCTTTGTTACCAGCATACTGTAATTCCTTCCATTAACCAGGCTTAATGCAGTGGCTGTTGGTATAGCTACTGTTCATTTTGGGGCAAATGGTGCTATTGTAATATCAGATTTTAATTAAGCTGTTTTGGATAAAAGCTGGCATGCTAAAAGCCTTTGTAAATGCTGTTCCTCAGTACACACCCACACAACAACAACCAGTAAATCAATTGGATTTCGTCTAACCTCTCCCTTGGAAGATATAATTTGGCATGTGGTACTAGGGCAGTTATTTCTAAAGGCATGTGCTCCAGAGGAGGGGTTGAGTGAAAGGAACATGAAAGGAGTTCATTCTCTTCTTTTTTAAGCTGTAGAAGAGTTAAAAGTAGATATAAGACTTTGTTATGCTCTAAAGCCTCTTTTTTTAAAGGGATAATGTTCAAATAATTAATTTATAATGGGACTAATTAGTTCTGTGAAATTTTAATAGATGAAGTTGCAAATGAAAGAAAAGAAACTGCGAAGGCCAAAATGTTTAACTTCACAATCCATCAAGGTACTTTCCTAAAAAATGTCAAAACGTAATTTTGACAACATTTTAAAACTGGTAGCTACCTGCTCACTTTAAACAACTGCCTACATGCACATTTCACCCCTGGAACACACTGGGCTATTCCTTAATGACCACATAGCTTCATATGCATCCTACCTGCTTCCCTCTAACTTGCAAGGAAAGACATAGGGTGGCCTCACACTACTTTTCTATTGCTTCTAAGTACACAATTTGCCTTTAACATTTGGGGCCTAGATTGTACAACAGATTTAGCCCTGTTCCTCCAACATAATTAGTGAAAGCGTTAATGTTGTTTTCCCACTAACAATTCCTCTGCTCCACACCACTCCTCACCACTCTTCTCTGCCCCTGATAATAGCAAGAGATGAATATTCAACCTGACCAGCTTGGTCTAATTCCTTCCCCTAACTCTGATCTCTCTGAGAGACACTGTTAAAATGGATGTGACTCACTGTAGTCTGAGAAGTATTACCAGTGTCCAGAGGAACCTTCCTTTCATTTCAGAGAAGAAAGGAGTTGGGGAAATCAGCCTCTCCTTTAGTATCTGTTTATCCATAAAGTCACGCTTTGTTTGATGAATTTGGCTGATAAACTCAGTTATCAGTCAGAATCAGCTTAACTGGATAATTGTTTCATTCATGGAAATTTCTGCCATAGGTTGCTCAGCTGAGTTGGCTCAGTTAATCGCCTGTTGTTTCTCTGTGCAAAACACAGAGGATTCTCTCTTAATCCACCTTCAGATTAAAGCATTAACTGAGATGGTGCTATGGGACAACAAGAGCAACCTGTGAACACCAAAAAACCTTTTACTTCTTACCCATCAACTCCAGAACAAAACAGAAGATACCTGGCCATCAAACAGATGAGCCTCCAACTCATGTACAGCATTGTGTGCAATACCTACATTGCACATTATTTCACTGGTTTATAAATAATTCAGCACTGATTTCTAAACGGACTGTAGTTCCATTGGCTCTCATTACTTCAGAAAAGCTATCCTTGCTGGTCAGCAAGTCAGATGTCCAGCAGAGTTCCCCATCGGCCTTCTCTCCCAGCTACCAGCATATCTATCCCCTCTCATGCTCATGTGCAGATGGTTGGCTTAGGAGATGAAGTGACAGGCACGAGATTGCAAACCTCCCTGTCCCCACTCCAGGACTGTTCAGGTGCTGACAAGGCAACCTTACCCTTGTGCTGTTACAACCACGAAACATTTCACCTGGATCATGAGGAGCAATGGGTTTTTCCATCCATGGGCTTTCAAGAAGATGCCTGTTTCTGGATGCCACAGACTGGTATGGTCTGTAAAATGCCCTACCCCATCAACTCAGCTTTTCAGGGCTCTGCAGGGATTTGTAGATGAAATAATCTCTGTGACCAGGAAGAGTCATGTTACCAACTCCTATTTGCTACGCACTCCCATGAATTCTCTGCATCTCCACTAACTCTCTGGATGCCCATAATTCTTAGAAAGCTCAAGTAGGCAGGATCAGAATGATTTTGTTTCTCCAATATGATGAATCTGCCAGCCCCACCTGTTGCCTTTCTGTGAATGTTAGTCTCCCAGAATCAGAGCCAAATTTGACACCTGGTGCCAGCCACCACCTGATAGTCCAAGGTTTTTTGGCCAACACTCTTCAAAACATCTTAATGTCAAGCCTCTACGAAGCTCAGTGTAAGAAGTGTAGGGACTGGATTGCTTCCCAGCAGCTCTCTGATCAGCTCAGTCAGAACACATCCATCAGCTTTGTTGTTGGAGCCTAGCAGCATGGTCGCACAAGCTCATATCATGATGGTTTTGGTCCTGATGCTTTCATTTCAGTCCGAGTTGCCAGGGTTAAAAAAAGAAGGAACACTGAGCCAATTTGCAGCTTCAATCATGGGACACTTTTGTGAGTATCCATTTTCCTATCTTGTGAAACACAGCATTTCTTGGCCTTTGCTGGACTTGCCCCCAACTTACTTATCAACTCTTGCTTGGGATACAGAGGTGTGCAATGCCTTTGATCTGCCTGATGGTTAAATGTGCTGTGATACTTCTAGCAAAAAAAAGCTGAAGTGGTAAATATGACCAGTAGCATGCGGGCTGCCAACATACTGTTTCATAATCTTACTGAGATTAAGACTATTTTGTTAGGCAAAATAAAGTCACTGTTTCCTTGTATTACTTCCTCTGTCTGCATCAGTTTTGAGTTTCATCTTATGTATTAGAACTGCTGATGCTTTGGGGCAGAAACTGCTTTTTCAGTGTCTGTGTGGGGCACAGAAGTCTAGACCGTATCTGGACATTTTCACCTCCCATTCACAATCGGTATTTCAGGTAGTTCCCCTTCCCAAAGTGAGATTATTTGCAGAGACCTTGTGTTCCTAGCTGGGAGGGAGCCTTCATCTTGGCATTTCAACTTGGCTTACAACAGCCTAAAAGGAGCCTTTCCTAGAGAATGGTGGAGACATCCAGGACCTGTGGGTTGCCCACCCCTTGCCTCATCCTTTAAAGGAAAAAGTTTAGCCTCATCTGAAATTGTTTCCAAAGTTCAAAAGATTCTGAGAGGTCCCAAACCTTAGGTCCCTTTACTAAAAATTACACAGCTGTAGCTTTGCTTCTGATGAGGCATTTGCCCCCACAGTTGTCTCCCTACCTTATCAGGCCATCCCAGCTTCAGGATGGAGCTCCTCACAGACTTTTACTGGGTCTTCTGAAGGTGCAGAAGTGAATCTTTAAAACCTCTATATCTTGGGAAAAAGAAAATTATCGTTATTCCAGCACCCCATAGCATTCATTCTTCTGAGAGCTTTCAATAAAGCACAGGTAAGTTCAACACTGCAAATGTTGTGTTTAGATAATGTCACAACTTGCAGATAGTTTAAGACTTCTGCAAGTATCACGTCAATCTTCTACTCCAGCAGTTTAGCCTACTACCCATTTTCTTCCCCAGAATCTCTGATCAGTCACAACAAAGATGGTGAAATGTCATTCAATGTGTAAAGGATTGGTACATTCAGGTGATACCCCCAAATTTCTGAGGTGTTCAGTCTGAAATGATTAAGCTTTCCGATTACTCTTATGCAGACTCATTCAGGTAAATTTTTTACTGTATTCCTATTTCCCAAGGGTTACTAAAGAGTATTCTCCAGGCAAAGACCATTCTCTGTTTGCAGAGGTATTCATACCTGCTTCTTAACACTTTGTTCACTCATTAACTTTTCCAAGTCCTAAATTCCACTTGGTAAACCAGAGACCAGTGCTGATAAAGGTGTACCTCACTGTTCTTTGGGTACACTTTCTCCTCCCACATCTGGAATTAAAATGCAGCTTGTTGGTTACTAAGAACTGGGACCAGCTCTTGGAGGAAAGGAGCCACTTCCTCAGCATTAACTGTGGCTTTTCACAAAGAGTTTTCCACACAGACTTCCTAATTCACCTCCCCTCCCTGCTGACTTGGAACCCTGACTTGGCATAACTCACTGTTGAGGTACCAAGTGTTAAATGGCCTCCCCATGACAACCTTACTGCAGGTGCTCCTGAAAGGGTCTGAATGGGAATGATGCACCTGGAGGTGCCTCTAGTGTTTACTACTGTAGAGGAAAGCAGTGTCTCCTGCACCAGAAACTTGCCCCTGCAGCAGAATCTGTGTAGGCAGCCCCTCTTCAAGAACTGCAGTCATGTCGGGTAAGTTACCTTCTTTTCCCCCTCCTTCTGTAATTAGACATCCCAATTATGTAGTTTAATCTAATTAAAGTAATGATGCAATTATGCAATAATTGATGCATAATCGGCATGCAAAAACCTGTGTAAGTATTATTTAACCAACAGAGTAAATTCTAGATGAACCTTTTCAGTCTCTTAAAAGTATATAATTTCAGCAGCAGATTGAATAAGGGATTTTGCCTACTTGTGCATTTTTAAATCCTTACAGCCACTAGTAAAATTACTTTTTTTTTTTCCCTTTTTGTGGGCATTTGGCTTTCATTGACTTCAGTGAGAGCTGTCTCTGAGTACCCACAGACAGAAGTAAAGCTCAGAGCCTCTGGGAGACTCACCACAAGTATCTCATCCAAAGATGGCAAAGTGCTACAAAGCCATTCCAGGAACACCCAGTACTGCATTGCCTGCTGTTAGAGGTGATTAAAATAAACTAAATCTCATTGTCAATTGCAAGAGAAGAGAGCTGAGTGCTACCTGTACTGGTACTTTCTCGTCAGAATTTGTCACTTAAGATCCTTTTTTTCCCCAAAATTAATTAGAATTGACTCCCTTATTATCCAAAATAGCTGTGCAAAAAAATGCGTATTACATATGCACCACACTTACAAATGTATAAGACTAAGCCTTAGCTGTGGATCAACCCGAGGTCTCATGCACCAAAATCATGAGAATGTGCAGGTGGATGCATGAGTCTCTGCAATAATGGCACAAAAAGGAATCTAGTTTTCTAGTATTGGCTCATTTTTCTGAAATAGATAAACTGAGAAGCATATGTTTCATTGTATGAGGATGTTAGCTGTATCTGCAACAGCCAAATACCCACGTTCTGAAATGACATCTGAGACCTAGGGGTTTGTCTGATAAGAAATGGGATTTCTTCTCATCCTTGGATAACACTTCTTTTAACCTGCTCCCATCCCTTCACTGTTGTGCAATGAACTATTTACCCTATGTGTTTTTTTTTCCACCAGTGATGTGGCTGAACGTCAGCAATATCTTAGCCTTGTTTTGGAAAGCACTGTGGAATCAAATGCATACACATTTATATAGCACTCCATAATTAATCCAGCATGTCTGGATGTGTGAAGGAATGAGATTGGCTTGTCCCTTTCTTTGTCTCTGTTGCATAATTCTTGCATTAAAGTAGGTGTATTATCTTGTGACATGTTATATAGCGAGTTTGTTCAAATTGCCCCAGTAGCTGTGTCTGTAGAACTATTCACAAGCAGAGAAGACTCAGAGGAAAATTTGAATGTTCCCTGATAAGCAGTCTCGTGGGCTTTTCTGCTGGCTTTTGGCTTTCGGTTTGGAGGGTTTTTTTTCACAATTTGCTACCGAGGATCTAGTTGTAAGTGTTATTAGCCATGTGTATGGAAATACAGTTTTGATTTGATCCATATTCTCTTTAATGACAGAATTGCTAAAATAAAAAACTCTTTTAAAATTTGATTTCAAAGTCAAATATGATGGTTTTACTGTTATCTTTTAATTGTTAGTATTCATACTGCTAGTGTAAGTGTATAATCTTTTTCACGATAGACACTGAAAATATGTAAAATAAAAAAACCTATGACTGAACAGTTGCTCATTCATGGTGATATAAATTCTGTTTTACATATGAAAGTAACTGAGAGCCTGCACATATGGTCCACAGTTTTCAAGCTTAAGAAGAACTCGCAGGTGCTTAGGTGATCCTCTGATCACTGGTAAGGGTGACGTAGAGAGCATCTTTGTCTTCCAGTGTTTTTCTTTCACCCACTTGGTTTCAAACTGAATGTAAGGGCAGACCTGGCTGGGCAGAGTATGAAGAAAGTTTCCAGTGTCAGACTGAGCCCTAGTTCCTTTGACCCAGCGACAGAAAAAAAGCCATTCACATGCCTTTCTTGGGTGAAATTCTGTCACTGATGGGCTGGAGAACATCAGTATATCCATTCAGTAACAGAGGTCTGGAGACTGAAAGAAAGCAACTAAAAACTATGGGAAAATTCAGCAGGCACAGTACTGCATTTTAAAAAAAAACCCAACAAAACCAACAAAAAAACACCACCAAAACCAACACCACCACAACCCCTAAAGCAACCAAACAAAATCAAAACCTATTTATATTCCACGGGAAAAAGTCAGCATAAAAAACTAACATCCGATTATTTCATGGCTCTGCTTACATTTTTTACTAACAAAAGTGTCTGTAATGTAGCTCACAAGAAACAACATTGTTTTAGTTTTCCACCAGTCTTTCTCTTCTTTGTTTTAGCAGCAAACTCACAAATATTTGGTGTAGGAACTTGAGCTGAATTTGCCAATAGTTTGGTAATTCTGATAGGCCAGGGGCTGCTGTCTTTGGTCAAGGTACAAAAACAGACAAAGTACAGCTGATCTCAAATTGCTGAGTGTGATTTAAAGGAAAATCTTTGAAAGAAGTATAACTGCCTGAATTACTACTCTTTTATATGTTTTTAAATGAGAATGTAAAGGCCAAAGGCGGTTTTTGCTATTTAATACCATTAAATCCATCATTAAATCTTTCACTGAACACTGGATGAATTTAATGGTGCCCTCAAGTGCTGAAGCTGATGCTTGACTGTGTTGATATTGTTGTATATACAGATACAATAAATAACACTTAGCTAAGGTAGTATTAGCAACCTTATTGGGTATATCAATACAAATAGCTGTACTAATAAGATTAAGCATCAGAAACCAATGGTGATATGAATCTAGGCACTGGGGCTAAAACATGATAGGGATTCAACACTTTGAGCCTGTCAATAAAAACAAACAGACTCTAGTAAAAGCTTTGCTGCTAGTTGGCATTAAAGGATTAATCTGAAAGTACATTTTTATCTTTTCTCATCTCACTTTATAACATGCTCTGTCTTAAAACTTCAGGCTGTCTTGTACACAGACATTACAACTGCTTCTATTTGCTGAACAGTCAGCAAAAGCCCTAGCAGGCTACTCTGCTTTGCCTTGCTGTAACCAGAGTTCCTTTCGGTTGACATAATTCAGCACTGGGGATGGACCAGGTTTGTACCACTGGTATTCCAGCTGGTATTCTGGGCACAGGGTTGCTGAGTCACCTCTAGATCACTGCTTCTTGAATCAACACATACCAGTTGGGTGCAATTGCCTTGTCATGCAGGTTATTTTAAGCCACCTGACAGAATTACAGGATCCCATTTTTTCCCACAAAAAAGTATGAAATGTTCATGTTTGCTACTCTTCAAGCATTCTAATAATCTCCAACTGTCTCCACTTCATTTTGAGGATGTTCCTGATTTGTGCTTTCATTGCTGGTGGGGAAAAAAGCTCTATGTCATGATCTTACTTCTGATAGGATTCTATGTACAATAAAGCTTTGAAGGATATATCCACTGCTTTGTTTTACTAAGAAACTTTTTCAAAGTAAAACAATAAGAGAACTGGCCTAAAGGACTACCTTTAATCAGCAGAGTCAAATCCTTCCTTGGGTAGGAAAGTCATTGAAGTCTTAAGTGGGAATTAATTGATACATCGACATTATGTGGACCTTCTCAATACAGTGAATTGCAGCTTGATGGCTCTTATGAAGAGAAATCTAAAGAAATTAACATTTTCTACCACAAAAAAAAACTTCCATAACTTTTAATATTTAAAATTTTCAATGCTAAGGCAGCTGTTCTCAGTTCCCTGCTCTCTAAAATACAGGTAGCATAATTAAAATGTGGTAATGATATGTCCTGTTTCCATTCTCTTTACATATTCCTTCACTTTTTTCCCCACATGATTTCTGTAAGCTGAAAAAAANTCTAAAGAAATTAACATTTTCTACCACAAAAAAAAACTTCCATAACTTTTAATATTTAAAATTTTCAATGCTAAGGCAGCTGTTCTCAGTTCCCTGCTCTCTAAAATACAGGTAGCATAATTAAAATGTGGTAATGATATGTCCTGTTTCCATTCTCTTTACATATTCCTTCACTTTTTTCCCCACATGATTTCTGTAAGCTGAAAAAAAACCAACCCAAAGCTATACATATCCTCATTTTTTTTAAAATGATAGAAAAATATGTTAATTTTCCTATAAAGTGGATAACAAAATCATGTGCAGTTAAGAGCTCAAGAATAAACATGCATTTGTAACCATCTTACTTCCTTGCGTGCCTCTGTCACAATGCAGCCTGCAATTTCATATTCACCTAGTGTTTGCTGGCAAACATCTTGAAGAATGTTTTAGAGAGTTGTAAAAACTTTTCTTAGCATCATTTTTCATAACATCCTATCTGTAAAACCAAGCTGTCTTTCTACTGAGAGTCTGGTGGAGAATACCCAAAAGTGGTGAGGCAGCATGATACTCTAGTCCATGTAGGCTTTCTGTGCATATGGGGTTTTCATCAGTTCAAGTTTAATTTTTTCATAACCAGTCTACTTATGAACTGTTTCCATTCATTTAGTTTGGTTTTAACTGATTTAGATAAATCTAAATGTGTTGGGTTTAGTTAAAGTGTTTTGTTTTTTTCTAAACAGATGCAGATTTCTTATTCAGACAATGCCTACAATAATGAAAAAGGTGCTAGTGTCACTCTGGTTCTTAATGAAATAAATGGTGTAATGAACATTTGCTTTAGGAAGAGAGTTAAGGACTCAGTGTATATTTTCATACCTTTTACTATTTTTTAGCAAGTGGAGTCACAGAAGGGCATTGTCACCCTTCATACCAGTTGTGCTGGGACAGAGTTCTTCATAAGGGATTTTCTGACTCAAGGTTCTTTCAACCTTAATTCCAGTTTTATGTATTTTACCTCATAATAATAGTACAGTACTTACAGAGATTACAAGGGTGCTGGGATGCTTAATTCAGGTTTGCAGAACACCTTGCAAATGAAAGCCAATGTGTACAATAAGCACTAAATACTTTGGGGGCTTAAAGCAGGCAGGGCTTGGGACAATCATAGCTTTGAAGAACCCACTTAATATAAGCATTAGATAAGTGTAAATTGCACAGCTAAAGAATGGTGTCCTTCACTTCCCTATGGGTGTATTTGCATCTAGAGAGAAGTACAATTTAAAATCAGTTTTAACAAGAAAGCCAGATTGCCTAGGGACTGGAGCAAAGAGGCTCTCCCTGCCTAAAACAGCTTCCAAAAGGCCACCCCATGTGTAGCAGTAGTAAGTGCTGTTTCATGCTCCTGGCACTGGCTCCCAAGAACATGATGGTGAGCAGCAGTAGCCTGGGTGGGCTCATTGCCTGTGTGTAAGGACTGTGTAAGGGCTCTGTCCTGGGTTTAGCAATAGCAGTCAATTTTTCTCCTTCTTAGTAGCTGATGCAGTTTTTATGTTTTGACTCTCCCTGGGAACATAGCTGATAATACCAGTGGTTTTAGTTGTTGCTAAGTAATGTTTATTCTGACCAAGGACTTTCTGAGTCTCATGCTCTGCCAGAGAGGAGGGGAGGCTGGGAGGAAACAGAGACAGGACACCTAATCCAAACTGACCAAAGAGGTATTCCATACCACAGCACGTCATGCCCAGGATGTAACTGAGAGTTACCCGGAAGGGCTAGTGCTCTGGGGGCGTGTTGTGAGTTATCTGTCAGTGGTTGGTGAGATGCTGTGTTCTTTTCCCTTGTTATTTCCTTTATCATTATTATTATTGGTGGTAGCAGCAGTGATTTGTGTTATACCTTAGTTACTAAACTGTTCTTATCTCAACCTGTGGGAGTTGCATTCTTTTGATTCTCCTCCCCATCCCTCTAGGAACAGGGGGAGGGCAAGAAAGGNGGTGGTAGCAGATTTGTGTTATACCTTAGTTACTAAACTGTTCTTATCTCAACCTGTGGGAGTTGCATTCTTTTGATTCTCCTCCCCATTCCTCCAGGAACAGGGGGAGGGCAAGAAAGGGGGGGGGCTGAGTGAGTGAACGAGATGCATGGCTGGGTTTAAACCACGACAGGCTCCCAGTGAGCCTAACATTTTTCTACACAGCAGCGAAGACTGGCCTCAAGCCCTCTCTCCACCCCTGCTACTCTTTTCAGGGTGCAGGTCTGGTGCAGCAGGAACCTGCAGCCTCTGAAGTGCTGGGACTTTGACTGTGCCAGCTCTGCAAGCAGGGCAGGTGCCCCATGCACTCACGCTCTGGTTGGCCCCATCACAGGATTTCTCTCTTAAACACCCAAAACAACCTGCAGATGAATGCCAAAGAATAGCCTCCTTGTGCCTACTGATTTGTTGCTTCGACTCTGTGAAACAGACAAAAATTCTCACAGCTGAAACCCAGGGTGCTTTGCTTACCAAACCCTTTACTGAGGTGCAAAAAGCCTTGAATTGGTTTTGCCTCAATAAGACACACAAAGACTGGAGCATAGCAGCAGGACTTAGGTCTTATCTCTTTTCCGGCTTTATTTTTGCCTTTGCTCTCAACAATGAAACCTCCAACTTTGTTGCAT